>JAOCZM010000219.1:7500-72010 GCA_026122235.1 Vinca minor
GGGCCTGGGCCACTGGGCCCTGGGCCCTGGGCCACTGAGGCCCTGGGCCTGGGCCTGAGCCTGGGCCCTGGGCCCTGGGCCACTGGGCCTGGGCCCTGGGCCCTGGGCCACTGGGCCTGGGCCTGGGCCTAGGCCTGGGCCCTGGGCCCTGGGCCACTGAGGCCACTGAGGCCCTGAGCCTAGGCCACTGAGCCACTGCCAGGCCACAGGCCTGGGCCACAGGCCACTGGGCCTGGGCCCTAGGCACTAGGCCACTGAGCCTGGGCCACAGGCCCTGAGCCCTGAGGCCTGGGCCTAGGCCTGAGCCACTGAGGCCTAGGCACTGAGCCATAGGCCTGGACCCTGGGCCACTGCAGCTCTGAGCCCCTAGGCCCTACAAGCCTAGGCCACTGAGGCCACTAAGCCACTAGGCCACTAAAGCCTAGGCCTGAGGCCTGGGCCTAGGCCACTGAGCCTAAGCCTGAGCCTGGGCGCTGAGCCCTGAGGCCTAGGCCTGAGCCTGAGCCACTAAAGCCTGAAACCTGAGCCTAAAGCCACTAGGCCTAGGGCCCTAAACCTAAAGCCACTAAACCACCCAAAGCCTAAACCTAAACCACTAAACCACAAGAATAGTAAAACGACATACGAAGGAACAAAATGGACGGTCTAACTTTAGTAAAAGTAACCCTAACATTTTGCAATAAGGTCAGTCTGGATACATGCCAAACCAAGCACCAAATAAATATTCTCTACCATCACAGATTAAGGGAAACGACCTTTGGCAGCCACCCTTCTATACCGGGGGAAAGTGCCAGCCATGGTCGTGCATACGAACCATTCTTGGCACCCAACCTTTCAGGCTCTGGGGAAAATTCCTACAATGGATGGACCGACGACCTATGCGTGGCCAACAGCCTATCAGGCTGGGGTAAATATCGATGGAAGGGTCGACCGTCCATTTCACCCAGCCAACTATGCAAGCTGGGGTTGACAATTGTCTGCGCCAAACATTTTTCCGTCCATACATTCTTGGACACAACTTGATAGAAGAACATCTTACAACAACCCTCACAAGAAAGTACAAGGTTGAGCAATTGAAGAAACATTGAGCAGACAATTCGGCATAAATAGTACCAAGTTACATAAACCCCTCTAACCAGAAGCCATATCCATAGTGGATAGATGTCGTGACTAGTTAGCCAAAGGGTTTCTAGGTTCCGAATTTTTGTATCTTCTTAGAAGATGAAAAAATACCACCATTGAGCATATCAGCAAATTTACTGGCTAGTGTGGTGAGTTAGGTACTCATGAACTCTATAAGTTGCAGCCATTTTCCCTCTCCCTGGAAGAAACAACCTTCAAGTGGTACACAAACATATTGTCAATTTTGTGCATACTGTTAGTAGTGCCCTAGGACCATTAGCATATGTTGTACATTTTATATCTTTTTGAGCATTTCATATGAATAGTTAATTTTTCTTATGAACATCAAATGCGTGATTTGATAGTAAAAACTCATTTGCTTATGTAATTACTATTCTAGTTGTCCCTAGTTTTATGTAATCTACTTTACAATGAAATAAAACTAGTATGATGTTTGATTGATGATTATGTTTTACTAATCATGTGTAATGAGTACAAATCATATCATAGATGCAATATATTGAGATATATTGTATCGGACGTGATCCGTTAGAGAAGTAATACTTCATGGTCCTTAGTCATAAGTATTACTTCCTCAATACTATTTTAGAATCCTTAGACCTTATGTCTCCATTGATTCTAGCATGAATGGAGCCACATTTTGACTCAGTTGTACGTTGCTTTTAATCGAGTAATCAATACGACTGATGATTGGATGTAGTGTCCTATCATGGCTTGAATGTGAGAGGCATTGTAAGGAATTTGTCCCTCTCTTATTAGAGAGAGATATCCATGGACCCCTCGATAGGGAAAGACTGTTTAAATGCATGGTCGTGCTCAAATGTATTTAATAAAGTGGTTATTAAATATTGTTTGTTGGAACAGTCTACCTGGAGATCGAGCATAAACATAATTAAGCTTAATAAGGGTGACAACTACCATGCCTTATGCTTAATTAGGATATCGCGAGACAAAAGGATTAAATAGTGGATTGATATTAGGTTCCACCGCAAATTCATTCACTTTGGATAGTCACAATGTCTTGCAAGGGACCGCTTGTGATTAAGAACACATAATACTACTAAGTATGTTTTCATTGCCAAAGTGATATGAACATACAGGGTCACACGCATAGACGAGTTAACGAGCTTCATGTCCAGATTCAATGAATCTAGAATGTGTCTAGGTTCATTGCATATGACATTTATTTCTCTGAGAATAATAAAGATGTTATTATTCGAATCAGGGATTAAGGAACACTACAAGAAAACAGTTGAATAGCGACTGCCAGTACCGTCGGTATTCGATCGCTATTCAAGTTTACCGACCGATTGCCGACCGAAAACAGTGGTTGTGTATTTATCGTCGCTAAGCCATATACCGACTGATTACTGACTGTTATTAGAGCGACCGATTATTCAGTCGCTATATTACGACGGACAGGCGACCGAACAGAATACTTGGTTGACTTTTTTAACATTGACTTATACCAACCGAAGTCCGACTGAAAAAGTATCGACCAAATGAGACGACAGAATACCGATCGATAATAAAGCGACCGAATACCGACCGATTACCGACCGATAGAATGCGACCGAATACCGACTGATAAAAAGCGACCGATCACCGACCGATACTAATGCGACCGAATACCGACTGATAATAAAGCGACCGATTACCGACCGATAGTAATGCGACCGAATACCGACCTATAAAGCGACCGATACTAATGTGACGGAATAGCCACCGACTAGAATTTATTTGACTTGACTTAGCAACCGCTATTCCGTCGCAAACTTATTTTGAATTTAAAAAGATAAATCTGAAATATAATTAAATCCCTATATAAAAAACTACTATATGAAACAGAAAATCCAAAACAGCAATACAAACCAAAAACAATATCCAAAAAATCCCAAATAACAAACATAATGAATACAATCCAAAAATAACATTACATTACAACAATCAAAGACTACAATTCTTATTTAAAGTAACAATCAAAGAATGCACTTCTAATTTACATTACAAAAAGCAAAGTGTGCACTTGTTATTTTGATTACAACAACACAACCAAAGATTACACTTCTCTAATACTCTTTTCGTCTATGAGTTGAAACCTGAAAATTCAAGAATAAAATTAAAATTTCAAATACGTCAATTAATTTATGGTCATAAAGTACTACAAAAATAACACAACAAATATTACTCATCTTCAATATGTGCAAGTAAAAAAAGATAGTTGTGAAGCGTGAAAGATATTAATAATATGAGAAATAAATGTTACAATAAAAGAAGAGTTAAAAAGTTATACTTGTATTTTTACTATTCATAATCATCCTCCGACATGAATTCATCCTTTTCTTTAGAATTGTCATCACCCGACGTGATTTCATCCTCATCCTCATCCTCATCCTCATCTTCATCTTCATCAACACGACTCGTATCGGTCACAAGGACAACTTCAATTTCGCCTGACCGGTGTGTAAGTTGACCAACTTCAGTAATAGTTGGATCAATGCGATTTGGTCTCCTCCTCGCGTGCTTACTCACGATACGCTACGAACACCGAGCAATGTCAAAAAGGCGTTGTTTGGAGCGACAAACGACCAACCAATCAACCACTAGATGTTGTCTTACTATCCCGGGATAAGGTGTGTAGTAGACTTGTTGACATTGGGAAGCAAATACAAAGGGATCGTAACCACAGTGCGTTCTTTTCCTATGGATTTCTACAAGTTTATATTGAGGATGCACCACTAAGACCTCGATTTGGAGTAGAATCAAACCGATCGCATTTGAAAAGAATTATTTTTTTGGTGAGGTACTCCGGCAAGTTCAACTTCAATGACCTGCTTTAACTCTCAGTAATAATCTCCTTTAACCCATAACTTGCATTGTTTGTCGTTCCTTTTCTTTAACTGTGGGCTTTTGTGTGAAATCTTTAACCGTTAACAACGTAACCGGTGTATGACATCACTCTCCTTGACGGGCCCCATGAAATATTTTTCAACAACATTTCAGAATGTTGCGGAAGGCTATGTATCTGTTTAGAACAACAAAATGTTAAATTAATTTAGTTTACGCATTTTTTAAGACAACTACATTTCTACACATTACAAAACTTACATGAGTTCCAAACCATTTGGAAAAATCATTATAAACCCGGCTTTGAAGTTCTTCCTCCGTTATATGTGGTGTTTGGTCATTTACTTCACTGACAAATTTCCTGAATTACAAATTAATGGCAATAATATTATTTGCCTACTTTCAATTATATAACAAAAATGAAGCAATAGATAGGTTTACTTCATCGAAGATATGGTTCGACCTCTTCACAATTCATCAAGATATAATTCATGGTTGTTTTATAATCTTTATCGGATAATAAAATCTTTTCCTTTTTTTCCAAATGATCTTCACGGTAAGTTGCAAATTGATAATAATTCGGGGGAAGGTTCACTTGTCTCGTCATCTCCATCATTTCGCCCAGCGGTTTGTAACTTTTGTTTTCACGTGGGGTTCGAAATAATAGCTAAAGAATGTAGCGACTTCTTCGACCAAGTATGCATTGCAAATTGACCCCTCAACTACGGCCTTATTTTTTTATCTTCTTTTTCGGATGGTGCGGATATCTAATTAAAGCATAAATAGTTAATCACATTGTAAATACGAACATGATAAATTAAAAATGAAGTTGAGATAACTTAAGACATTGGTTGTTACCTCTCGAGCGGGTACATCCACCTAAAGCATCTAGGGCCACCAACCTCGGCCGTACGGAAGGTGAACTCGCAAGTGTTCCATCACATCAAAAAATCCCGGAGGAAATATTCGCTCTAACTTGCACAATAAAATAGCAATAGTGTCCTCCAATTCTTGCATATGTGCCACACTCAACTTTGGAGAACACAAATCTCTATAGAGCAGGACTAAGTTCAGCCCGAGGGTCCCCAAACACTTGTCGGTGAGTACTTCTCTAAGTGCTATAGGGATAAGTCGCTCCATGAATACATGAGAATCGTGACTCTTCATTCCAGACATTTTCAACTCTTTCATATCAACGCATCGCGCCAAATTCGATGCATATCCATCTGGGAGCCTTAATTCTTTAACTCACTGCAAAACCATCTCTTTTTGTGCCTTGGTAAAAGTGAAACATGCCTTCGGTTTCGTTGCTTTACCGCGGCCATCGTGTTTAATATTCAATTCAGGTCGATTGCAATATCTTTCAACATCCGCTCTAGCCTTAACATTGTCCTTAGTTTTACCTTTCACGTCCAACACGGTGTTAAAGACGTTATCAAACACATTTTTTTTCATTATGCATGACATCAATGTTGTGTCTTATTAGAAGTGTCCGCCAATAAGGTAAGTCCCAAAATATGCTACGTTTGGCCCAACTGTGATATCGACCTCTGCCTTGCTCTTTACCAATCTCTTCAGCTGTATCGGTAATTTTTTGATAATCTCTAACTCTAAACCACATTTCATCACCAGTCAGAGCGAGATGGCGGGTCTGCTCTCTTATGTCGCCGGTCATTTCGGAATCCCTTTGCATCTCTTCTAAATGGATGATCAGGTGACAAGAAGCTTCTGTGGCAATCGAACCACGATTGTTTCCAGCCAACATGCAAATGGAACGCTTGTGTTTCCTCCATACAATATGGACAAGCGTGAATGCCTGCTGTACTCCATCCTCTCTACATTCCATATGCTGGGAAATCACTAATTGTCCAAAGTAATGAAGCTCTCATTTTAAAATTTTGCTTTTTAGAGATGTCATAAGTTTTTGCACCTTCACTAAACAGCTGATTCAATTCATCGATGAGAGGCTGCAAGTACACATCAATCTTGTGTTTTGGATTTTGGGGTCCAGGTACAATGATAGTTAAGAACATTACATTGTTCTTCATACACATCCAAGGGGGGAGATTATAAGGAGTTAGAATAACTGGTCCAAGAAGAATATTCCTTCCCTGACATGCCGAAAGGTGCAAAACCATCTGTACATAACCTAAGCCTTACATTTTGAGGTTCCGCTGCAAAATCAGTGTGTGTTCTATCAAAATGTTGCCAAGCTTCCCCATCCCTTGGGTGATTCATTATTCCCTCTTCTCTCTCACTGTGTGAGTGCCATGTCATGTGTTTTGCAGTTTTCTCAGATGCATACAGTCTTTGTAATCTCGGAGTAATTGGAAAATAATACATCTTTTTGCAAGCAATATCTTTTTGTCGTGTATTTTTTGATTTTTTTTTCTTAATATACCATGCATGACCACAAAACTTGCATTCTCTACTCTCAACATATCTTTCCAGTACAACATACAACCGTTAAAACAAACATCTATCTTTTGCACCGGTAATCCAAGACCTTTAACCATAAAAGTCGTCTAATGCATTATTTTAAGGAGGAAGCGCCTCTTTCATCAATTGTGCAAATTTATCTATAGTAGTTTCAGCTAAGTTGTCTTCGGACATTATACTCAACATTCTAGTAGTCATTGATAGCTGTGAATGGTTTGTACAACCTCCGTACAGTGGGCTATCAACAGCCTTCAACATGTCATAGAACATTTGTGCCTGCGGATTGGGGGGGGGGTTCTTCAACGTCCCTATTTTCCGGCACATTAAAACTAGGTCCAGCAGCATAAAAAACCATCTCTCGATAATTATTTCTTGGTGTATGTTTTCTAGAATTATCCACATAATGAGAGGTTTCATTAATAAACGGAATTTGAGGCATTGGAAAGAAAGCCTCACCGTGACATGTCCAATTATAATAATTAGACACAAATCCGTTCATAATAAGATGATACTTCACCAAATCTGGTACATGAAAATCCTTATTTCTACAACTCACACAAGGACACCTAATCCCATCATTTTATACATTAGCAGACATACTAATAGAGAAATTTACAAATTGTTTCACTCCCGCTATAAATTCTGGACTATGAAGGGATCCACCATTAGATGTTGAATCCATATACATCCAACTACGGTCCTCCATTATAAACACAATATCTGCGTATAACAAGTCTTCATAAGTAAATGCATAGAACCTTATTTTTGATGATTTTTACGTACCTATGTTATTAACGGCATCTTATCTTAATTTTTGTCAAAGTTTACAATGATAAAGAATAATGTCAAGGTTAAAGTGTAATAAACACCAACAAATTTATTCCAAGTAAAGAAACATTGGTCCATCATAACTCAAATATATATTGTAAGTATATTTTCATAATCATTTATGGACACAAATAAATTTAATCTTTAATTTCAACAAAAGAAGAAGAAAACAAATGTCAAGGTTAAAGTGTAATAAACACCTACAAGTTCATGACAATTAAGAAACCTTGGTCCATCATAAATCAAATATATGTTGTAAGCATATTTTCGTAATCATTTATGGAAGAAAAAATTAATTTAATTTTGTAATGTGGGAAAAAATAAGAAGAGGAAGAAGAAGAAATGGAGCACCTAATTCAGAGTGGTGGTGCCGGAGCACCTAAAGCCGACCGGTGGTGGTGGACCGTCGGAGTTCCGGTAAAGCCGGGGAAGGAGAGGTGGAGCCGGTGAGGGGGGAGGCGGAGGCAATGGGGGATGAGGGTTTTCCAATAACAGGGTCGCGCAGGTTTACAAGTGGGTTTCTTGTATTGGGTATTCTGTTTTACAGTAATTTCAAAACAAAACAGTGTCGTTTCATCTTAAATAATTAGCGACCGATTACCGTCCGCAAATATAAATCGGTCGGTATTCGGTCGGCAAGTAAAAGGAAAAGCGGGAAATTCAAAGTAGTATTGGCAATAAAATTAGGCGACCGAATACCGACCGTATATGCATTCACGGTCGATATTCGGTCGCCTAATTTTCCCGCCGTGCCAGTTTTTTTATAGAAACATTATTGACGACTGTTAAGTACTATAACTAATTCATATGTGTACACACACACACACACACATTAAATTTTAAAACTTGTTTAGACACGGGGCATGACAATTCAACAAGTAGTTCATCAAGTGCCCGGGCCTTTTTAATTTTTTTATCTGGGGCGACCGACTACCGACCGTAAACGCATTATCGGTAGGAATTCGGTCGCGGTAATAAAATTGGGCGACCGAATACCGACCGTATATGCATTCACGGTCGGTATTCGGTCGCCTAATTTTCCCGATATTTTCCCGTCGTGCCTGTTTTTTTTTATAGAAACACTATTGACGACTATTAAGTACTATAACTAATTCATATGTGTACAAACACACACACACACACATTAAATTGAATAGTTAAACTTGTACACATTATTGACGACTGTTAAGTACTATAACTAGTTCACATGTGTACACACACACACACACACACACACACATTAAATTGAATAGTTAAACTTGTACACATTAATTTTAAAACTTGTTTAGACACGGGGCATGACAATTCAACAAGTAGTTCATCAAGTGCCCGGGTCTTTTTAATTTTTTTATCCGGGGCGACCGACTACCGACCGTAAACGCATTATCGGTCGCGGTAATAAAATTGGGCGACCGAATACCGACCGTATATGCATTCACGGTCGGTATTCGGTCGCCTAATTTTCCCGATATTTTCCCGCTGTTCGGTTTTTTTTAGAAACACTATTGACGACTGTTAAGTACTATAACTAATTCATATGTGTACATACACACACACATACACACATTAAATTGAATATTTAAACTTGTACACATTATTGACGACTGTTAAGTACTATAACTAGTTCACATGTGTACACACACATACACACATTAAATTGAATAGTTAAACTTGTACACATTAATTTTAAAACTTGTTTAGACACGGGGCATGACAATTCAACAAGTAGTTCATCAAGTGCCCGGGTCTTTTTAATTTTTTTATCCGGGGCGACCGACTATCGACCGTAAGCGCATTATCGGTCGGAATTCGGTCGTGGTAATAAAATTGTGCGACCGAATACCGACCGTATATGCATTCACGGACGGTATTCGGTTACCTAATTTTCCCGATATTTTCCCGCCGTGCCGGTTTTTTTTATAGAAACACTATTGACGACTGTTAAGTACTATAACTAATTCATATGTGTACACACACACACACACACACACATTAAATTGAATATTTAAACTTGTACACATTAATATTTTAAGCCTGAGCGACCGAATGCCGACCGTATATGAAAAGGGAGACCAAATACCGATGGAAAATGAGACAGCGGTCGCTAAACCCTAACCATATACCCTAATATGGTCGCTATTCCGTCGCCCATAACAATATTCCAGAGCCAGAAATTTTAAAAACAGTATACACCCTGCCACAAGTCATAAGCATACAAATAACATACAAGTCAATATTCCAGCAGTCAATATTCCATAAGCATACAATAGTGATAATAACAAGCATAGTTCAACATTAAACCAAAAAAACATAACAAAAGTCGAATAATATTCCAAAAAACCTACAATCTCTATTGACGGCCCAATACATCATCTACAGTTAAGGGATCATCGTCATAATCTCAATCTAAGTCATCATTATCTAAGTTGCTCAATCTAGCTTCTAGCTCAGCTGGGCTTAATATAGCGTCCCTATTTGAAAATATCTCAAATAAGGTACTAGCTAATGCCTTATTTTTCTTCTTTTCCCTCCGCACATATTCTCTCTCTTTGTCTTCAAATTTCTTCTTCCATTCTTCGATCAGTTCTGTTATTTTGTGTTCCATTTCTGAGTGAGATACCGACTGACTACCTCCCCTCATTGCCTTAACCACATCCGAGAAGGAACCGAGTCCTTGAACTCGTCCCTATTTTATCGCGCCAACTGCCTCCGCAGAGAGCGCAATCTGAGTCGGCAAATCGGGAGGTGGCTGACCTGCTTGAGTAGCTTGGGTTGCGGCATTGTCATAAACAGAATGGAACACTCCCTGTTAAAAAAAAGGAAGGTTAGTGATAAATTCAAGTAAATAACTAATATAAAAAAATTGGAAACAGAATGGAAATACTTACCGATAGGTGTCTAGAATCATCATCAACATATTCCCCCTTCTTCGAGCCGGTATGGTGTTGATGACACCAATCATAGCTATCCGGGAATGGGATTGAATGTCCCGCCTCCTTTTCCTGTTTAAAAAATGTATTAAAACATTAAATACGTAAATAAAAACACAAAATTTTAATGAATTTAAATTTTTTTACAATTACCAGTCTCTGATGATGCTCAATGTGGCTAAGTGAACCACCTGTATACTTCATTGGACCTTTGCCGCCCCTCCCCTCCTTCCGGTTGATTGCTGCCTTTTTAGACTTAGCTTGAAATTCCGGAGTTGCCCAATACGTTTTCAGTCTGTCCCAATCAGTTTCAGAAACCCATTTGGGCTTCTTATTCTTTTTCCGGTGGTCACTCATGATACCGCTCAGTCTCCTCTTAAGTATAGTGCGCCAACCTCTCTTGACCCCCTACTCATGCTCAGGAGCCCATCGATAACTTTTCTGTTTTTTGAAATAATGTTAGATAATTAAAATTTATACGCTTGTAAATTCATTATAATTGATACACTTACCGTAAACTCTTCCCACCACATATTTTCTTCCTCCATGGGAACATCCTTTAGGGTGCTATATGCTCCCTTGAAACGGCCCTGGAATATACTGGTAATGGCGGCGGAGCAGCTAGAGCTCAATCTAAAACTATAATAGCAGCGACAAAATTCAACCAGAGATTAAAATGATTAAAATAATTATAATTAACTTGATTTATAAAGGACATAAGTTTGAAATTCACTTACGTGCCATAAGTCGGCTGCAGGAGAGTCCGAGTATCTACTGCAATCGGCGCTCCTCCAATACTAGGATCAGTCCTCGTCTCTGGGACATCAGACTGGTGAGTCGTTGTACCTCCAACTGGCGTAGACTCGGTGGGCGGTGCTGCTACAGGAAAATCCCAAGAGACGTGCTCACCATCAGACTGTGTCAGATGAGTCATACCGATCACAGGGCAGATGCAGCTGTCGACTGCGAACCGGATGATGAACGTGTCTGGGAGGTAGGGGCGTAGCAGACACTGGAGTCTGACTAAATGGAAAGCACGCTCGTATAGCTTTCTTTGGAGACATCTCTGAATTATAAATTAAGCGGATTAAGAAGTAGCAAATTATAATTTTCATTAAAATTAACATGTTGATCCTACAAGTGGTTCAAATCCAAGCATGTAAGAGAACAATAATTTAGAAGTATTCCCTAATCCTTTATAGTTCATGATTAAAATCATACAATTGACCTCCAATGTATGGCAATTAAGTAAAGCCAACACAATTATTGCATTTCTATCTTCTTTTTAGAAAATGAAACATATAGGTTAGATAAAAAAATATTATAAAATTTATTAGTTTGAAAAAAATTATAAAATCTAGTTGTACCATATAGATGAAGATATGGCTTGAGTTTTGTCAGGATCAATAATCAATTTATATTATGAAAAATTGCTTCAAAAAAAAAAAAAAATACTACTATCAATCAGCAGTCAATTGCTTTAAACCCTTGCCATTAACAAAAAAGAAAAAAAAAAGAGTTCAAACAACATATGAACAACAACTAGTAGTAGTTTGTTTAGTAGCAGAAACTTCATCTAAGTAAATAATTTCCTTTTTAGAAGGAAGTTTGGTAGCATTTGACTGATCGTAATCTTCTTGTTTTCTAAGCATTTCTGGCTATTAATTTCATGAATCTTTGTAATCAGTTGTATAAATGGTTCTTCAACATTCAAATTATCCTCGGCAGAAGTTTCCAAGAACAATATCCCTTCCAACTCTGCTAGACTTTGTCCATCTTCTAATTTCACTACTCTTCTTGAACTACCCAAATCAGATTTGTTTCCCACGAGAACAATTACCATATATGGGCTTCCAAATTGTCTTAACCCATTTATGAATCCAATACAAAAATATCAAATAGAAACTCTATCCGATCCATCAAAGGGTTAAGGGCAGAGAAGACAAAAGCTGGGCAGAATGGCATCATATCAATTGTACTTATGAATTCAGTTGGTGTTTTTTCTATACTTCCCGTGAATTTTTGTTCAAAAGTGAACAGAATGGTGAATAATGTCAAATTGGAATGGGACTATAACTTTGGATGGGCTAGTAAGTAACAGCTAGCAGCCAAAACCACTTTCTTTGACTTAATCCATCTTTCCTTCATAGAAAAACGACTTCAAGAAACTTAAAAAAATTTGGTATTATCCCCCAAATTTCAGTTTGAAAAAAGATGAAAAAATCTATAATATAGACTGTCTGAATGATCCCTATATTGGTCTGTTCCATTCATCAAATCCAGAAGAATGTGATCTCTTTATTTATTTATAATTGTTGTGTCAGATTAGACTTCGAGTTGAAAATACTTCACAAACAAAAAAAAATCAGCAAAAGACAGCAAAAAAAATTCAGCAACATACAACAAGCTTAAAATATACCATTATTAAAAGTAAAAAAAAAAATTGAAAAGGAAGATTCAATCTTACCTCTGGTGGGCCTGGAACAAGAGTGAGGCGGCGGTGAGATTGATCAGAGAGTGAAAGCTGCTATTAGAAATAAGAATGTATCATAAATGTATTTATTTCTTAAAAAAATTGAAAATGAAGATTCAATCTTACCTCTGGTGGCGTCGAAGGTCGCCGGAGATGGTGGCGTCTAGATGGCGGTGAGGCGAGGCTGCGGGTTCTTAGAGGATTGACCGACTAGGCGGTGGGGCTTGACTGCAAGGATGGAGCTTGATGGTATGGGGAAAGGAGGTGGTGGCCGGCTGGAGGAGGGTGGCAGAAGGCGTGGTGGCCGGCTGGAGGAGGGTGGCAGAAGGCGGGGTGGGGGTTTCGCAGTGAAGAGAGACGACGAGAAGAATTGGGCGAAATGCTTAGGTTATTTGAAGATAAAACGAACAAAACGACGTCCTTTTCAATATTCGGTCGCTGAGTTCTGTTAGTATTCAGTCGTTATATATTCCGTCGGTATTCGGTCGGGGTTATCCGTCGGTATTCGGTCGTTCCGTGTGAACAAAACGATGGCGTTTCAATTTGGTCAACGGGACCGATGTGGCCGACGGATGGGCGACGGTATAACGACCGATTTGTTTTCAGTTTCTATTTGGTCGGTATTCCATAGTCCAAATTGTGACCGAAAATTTCTGTCGCTAAAGTCGGTCGCTATTTAACTGTTTTCTTGTAGTGGAAGGGCATTTTCGATATTTGGTTATAGCTGGAATTATGTGGGAGTTATTATCCGATAAAGACTCCCAATACCAGTAGAAGTCTAGAGGACGTGGGAGTTTAAGACTCCCATTGATGAGAGAGGTGGAGGACGCGAGAGTTGGTTATGGGAACAAACTCTCACACCCTATATAATCATCTCTCAGCCGAAACCCTAGCTTGTACTTGCTTTTAGCCTCAATTAACCAAACACACCCGAAATTAGATTTCGGATTCTGCCTTCTCCCTTTCTCCCTAATTCCCGAGACTCAGAAAAACGGAGAGCTAGCACTCGCTGCCCGTTTCGTCGCGTGGATGCCGGTAGGGAGTAATTCCGCAAGGGAAGACTCGATGTGATCATTGCTAAGAGGCCAAAGATAGGATCTTTCATTCAAGAATCAGATTCTTGAACCCAAAAACGTAAGTCTTTTTCCTTGAATTTTTCGATTCGTTTTGTATGAGCGGATCCTTCAGGGGAGGACTCATGGGTGTTTGGAACGAGTTTCCGCCCATGAATCCCTTCACATACATGGGCCGAGATGGAGAGCATATTCAATGAAAAGTTATACAAAACATTGTTAGAAGTCACTATAACCGATTTGGTAGCGGCCCAGCGGGAAACCTCAAGGGACAATCACAAACTTTCTAGAACGATTCAAGAAACTTAAAATAAAATGTCTCACTCTCTTGCCTGAATAAGAGCATGTCAGGATAGAAATATCCAAGATAGTCACTCAACTGAAAGAAAATCATCATTCTTAATGTTATCTTAGAATCGTCCTAATTGGCTTCACGGGTTGTTAGGATGGAAAATTTTATTTAGGTAAAAGAGAAACATATGGCTTACTGTTTCTAGAAATGCCCGACTATGATTTATGTTATAGATTATTTATCTTATCCCTAGGATTCCAACGTTTTGAGATATTGGCATCCGACATCCTCAATGGGAAGGCATGCACGTGCTCGGCCTTGAAATCTGTCAAAGGTAAGGATACAACCAAAGAAGATCTCAAGGGAACTTACTTCTTTGACATCACCAAGGTATATCAGATTTTGTGTCACTTGTTAAAGGATAAACAAGTTAAGATCACATGCGGCAAATAAAATCCCAACAACCGAGGAATTGAATGACAATAAGTATTGAAAATGGCACAATTCTTTTAGCCAGGACATCAATAGTTGTATCATCCTCAGACGTGCCATAAAGAAAGTCATCCAGGACAGTCGATTCAAATTCGCTACAAAATGTAAGCTTGTACCCCAAGCGGCACCTTCAGGACCTCGTAAGGCCCTAAACAACCTTTGAAAGTCTCGCTAATCCAGGAGCTAGAGGACATTACAGTTGTTCTCGGATAGAGTAGGATCAACTTCCATAAGAATGGGAGATAATATTTAGAACCACTCTTGGGAAATGTCCCATAGGGTAGGACAAAACCACTCTATTGTTTCCAGAATTTCCTTTCTCTCTTATTCTTTTTTCCTTCTCTTTCTAACTTCCCTCTCCCTAAAAAACCAACAATAATCCCCACTAACGAACTTCTCAACTCCCTAACAAAACAGTCCATCAACTTCCTACCATCCACACTCAATCCCCAAACTTCCAAAACATCAAATACGCCCCTTAAACACTTATAAAACTAGCATACAACACATAAAACATGTAATTACAAATAAATCACAGTAAATTAAATGTAAGACATACAAACACGTAAGAAAAAGTTTCGGGTATCAAATTAGAACTTTTGTGTATTCATTAACCTTTATCTTTGACATCAAATTAATACAAGTATAACGAACATATGGATCCTTAGGAGGGTACATTTTTTTTATTAATTCCTACATTCGTACTCTTGTGAGGAAGGTGAAGAGTTATCATAAAAAGAGGTGTCAATAGCGGAAAAGTGGTGACGTCGAGGAAATAGGTTAATTTGATGTTCCCAGACTCTGTTACTCAAGACAACAACGTTGGAGACGTTATGAGAATTGTGGTTGGCGACATAATGGTCGGGAAAAAAAAAAGAGAAGCGATTGAGGATTTTGCAAGAAGGAGATTGTGAACAACTCAATAATATAAGAGATTTTTTTATACAATGACAACAGTGAGTTACCAATGACAATTGATGTCATCATAGGGACTATCCTTGCTCTGGAATTCAAACTGATAGGTTCTAGAAGTGAAGGTTCACAGCCTTTAAAAGCAAGCTCTCGAGAGCTAGGTTTTGTGGGTGCACATATGATGGAGTTGGGGCCCGGGATAGAATCCCAACCCACCTAAAAACTGGAAATCATCTCCTGGGTTGTTTGGGTGTACTTGCAGAACCTGTTGAATTTGGCGAGTCGGGAGAGGGATGACCCGAATGTCTATGGTGATTAGGTTGGCGTTAGCACACCAATTGGGAAACTAGTAGATACTTGGAGAATCTAGTAGGACTAATCCGATAAGGAAAGGTAACAAGATTTTCAGCATATCTAAGACACCAAATCCTGCTTTGGTTTTGCTAATATTCACACGGTCATTGGGGGGCAGATATGGGTCGGACTTTGTTTCTTTTGCAGGTAGTCATTTCCAAGTTTAGAATCCATAAAAGAAAATATCTATTTCAATTGCCACTGACTTCATCCCCAATTACAAACTTCGATGTAATGAATACTCAATTGACATACCCATGAATTCATGGCTTTGGGCTTAACCCTTTGGTCTTTTGGGGAGTAACCAACTAAGAGCATAAAATCAGTTGTTACCAATATTAACAAGCTTAAAAAGTGCTGCTGGAGAAGGAAACAAATAAAAGGTAAAAATACTAAATTAATAATGTCATATCATGTATATAAATATGAGAAATATCTATACTAGTCACAACTTTTCAACAAACATTATTTTAGTGAAAATACTGCAAATTTACCTAATTTATTTTATGCAAAATCAAGTGAGTACCATGTTGAGGATGAACTGACTACTAAGTATGGAGCATGAGAATGTGATGGAGAAAGTTCAAATGAGAAATTTTGCAGAATCATGGCTAAGGCAAATTTTGCTTGTACCATAGCAGAGTTTTGTCCAATGCATATTCTAGGCCCCCAACCAAAAGGAAGAAATGTTGTTTGACCCTTTGTTGCAGTGGATACACCTTCAGAAAACCTCTCTAGTTTGAACACTTTTGCATCCTCGCCCCAAATTTTGGTATCATGATGTAATAATATTATTGGTAATGTGACCATTACTCCAGATGGCAGGAAAAATATTATGATTTTTGTGTCTTCTTCAAGTCTACGATTGAGAGAAACTACTGGTGGATATAATCTTAGAGTCTCATTTAACATCATGGTCACCTGTCACGAATATTAAAATTTACAAGTATTTGTTTGTTCTTTATTGAAGTAATATTGCCGACCAACTTCAAATATTAGTGAGGGTTTCAAGTTTTGAAAGAATAATAGGAAGCGAGAAATTTGTAAAACATTTCCTAAAACTATTAGTGGTGTTCGGATACCATCTTAAATTCTTTTTTCCACTATTTAATCCCACGAAATTAATTATCTGCATAATTCACCCCACCACCTTTATACGGTAGTTTCAGGGAAACAATTGAACCAATTAAAATCAACTATTTTCCCTGAACCATCGTAGAAGGGGTGTCGAGAACGAATTTTATAGATAGTCAATAATTGCTAAACTAAAATAATGGAAAACATAGTTTTAAAACAACGCCTGGACACATTTAATAATGTTAGGACAAAGATTGCAAATTATTCCAAAGAAAAAAAATCAATTTACAATTTTTAGATGATTGAGCCCTTCAAAATCTGCCTGATTCCTTCCAAATTTCTTTAGTACTTCTTCTCTAGCAAGAGATTTCCATTCTTGATGCCTACAAAGTAAGATTAATGTCCAAACAAGCAATACATAGGTGGTTTCTTCCCCTGAAAAATAGAATAGCTTGCATTCTTCAATGGTCATAACCCAAATTCATGTCCCCTTGCAATTTAATCTCTTTCTGATTAGATTCCAATAATAGTCCCAATAAATCCTCATTGCTAGTTTTCCCTTCTTTCATTGCCTTCAGTCTTTTGTTGATGATCTCTCTAATTATGTCATTTACTACCTTTTTGATATATTTCATTCTCCTGTTCCTTTTTGTTGGCAGAAACCTACAAATAGAAATTCATGCTTAATTAAGTTAGTTTTGAAGAGGAAAATAAGGCCACCAAGAAAATTTTATTTCCGACACACTATGTATGTCACTATTTGTTCCATCAATAAAAAAATGTGCACGTGTCTAATTTTTCCAAGGTTCCGAACCTACAAAATCTCATAAAGGACTAGGAAGCCAATTGTCCCATACCTCCAACTAGGGATGTATAGCGTTCTCACAACTGCTATAAAATGTTCAGCCTGTTCCCTTTGAAGTTCAAATATTTTTCTCCCTTCTTCATAACTACTACCAAATGCAGTACGGGAAATGGCATCGCTTGTTAGTGTTTGAATGTAAAGCCATACATCCAATTCGGCTGACCCTTCTTACGAAACAATAGCTTCCCATTTACTTAACATCTCATTGGCACTTACACGGAAAGTAGGAACCATATGCTTCATGTTGCCAAGAAAAAAGAAAGAAAAACTCATCATTAGTGATAGCAAATATCGTAAATTCTATTCAGATCGAAGTATTCCTTTCTTAATTATTCCTTTTGTTTCACAATATAAAATCTTTGTACAGTTTTGCATGGAATAAGGAAGGAAGAGGAGAATAAGTTGCATTATGTTATATCCTTATCTAACTCCAGTAACACAATCATAATAGAGACATGAGAGACATGTATCTATAGGCAAATATCCTCAAATTTATAAATAAAAAAAAAACAAATTTTAAAGAGATAAAAATGCAAAAAAATATATGATTTGAATTGGACAAAGCAAAAGTTGTTTTTATCAAACCTTCAGCTTCTCAATGTTGAAAGCTGGATTGAGTATTTTTCGGTGCATCCCCCATTTTTCCCTATCGAGGCTTACAAGGCCTTGCACCAACAACTTGCTAAGTCCATTAGTTGGGGGCTTCTGGAAGATATTGTGCTTAACAAATATCTCCTTTACAAGTTCAGGATCCAAAATGAATACTGATGGTCATGGTCCAAGCAAGAGTAAGCAATTTTTACCTGCATTTCACATTTACACCACTTAATTTTAGTAAGATATGAAAAGTAGGTACCTTAGGGGCAAAGACAATGATCAACAGGTACCTCGAAGGAAAATATTGTCCGCATCTCATAAGGAACAAATTACAAAGGATTAACAACCAATATTGATTCAATAAACTCATTACACTTGGAAAATCTTTAATGCAGCGGCTGCACCACATCATCTTGCTTAAGTGGTGCAACAAGTCTCAATTATAAAGCTACACATGGTAATATAATATCGGGTTTGGCCTTAGACTAACCATGGTTTTGCATAATGGGCCAAACATTGTTTTTTTACCAATATTTTTTGACATTAACGAATCCGTTCTGGATCGAGAACGGATTTCGCTCTCGGCTGATGTAACAATTTTTTACGCGCCTGGCCACGTCAACCCAGAACGGATTCCACAAATCCTTTCTCAATCCAGAACGGATTTGGAGAATCTCTTCTCGATTGCCCTAAATTAGCCCCGCGCAGTCCCTTCTGCTTCATTCCTTCTCGATTTCCAGCAGAAAAAAACCCACTCCGCGACCACCCTCCCTATCAGGCCCATCTCCGGCCGCCGTGCAGCCTCACCCCACCTAAAGTCCCCCTCATTTTCTTCTCTCCATTATAAGAAGGTATAATCCTTTATTTTATTTTTTTTGAATTTCGGATATTTTAATTTCATTGAAGGGATAATTTATGAAATTGTAAAATTGTTAGTTTATGAATTTGTTATTTTTGTAAAAATTGTTATTTTTGGAATTGTTAAATTTTGAGAATTTTTGTTAATTTGGGAATTTTTGTTAATTTGTTGTTAATTTTGTTAAATTGATGTTAATTTTGGGAATTGATGTTAATTTAATGTTAAAATTGGTATTTTTTGTTAATTGGATGTTAATTTTGGAATGTAATTTGTTTTGATAAATTAATTGTTTATTTTTTTTTATGTATAAATGTTTGATTTACATGTTACACCTGATGATCTCCATCTCGGACCTTTAGATCCTACTGTTTTAACCAAACAGGAACACCATAGGTCATTAGGCATAAGACACGGTTTAGCTACACTAGATACCCCTTCGACTGTTATTCGTAGTGATAGTAAATTTTTCTGAGGCCTATAGTAGAGAGACGAATAAAACACTCATTAAACTTATTGATGATTTAGGTTTGGGGGATATTGTAGGATTAGTTTCATTCGGGTAGATCATGCTTTAGTGACTGCCCTAGTTGAGAGATGGCGCTCAGAGACACACACATTTCATTTACCTTGCAGGGAGGTGACCATCACATCTAGAGGACGTAGGAGTCCTTCTTGGACTACCCACCGAGGAAAGTCCGGAGACGTGGAATGATAAATTTAATTATAGCGTAGACAGGTGGTCGTGTATTATTCAGGCATATTTAGGTTTTATACCCAGCCCATCATCAATTAAGGGAAATATTATCAACATGTCCTAAATTTATGCCCATATTAGTGACCCGCTACCCCAGGATGTTAATCAGTTGCAGGTTGGGCTATACTTTTTATTTTTATGGGTAGTCTACTTTCCCCCGATAAATCGGCTTCCCGAGTGCACTTACACTATCTGCTCTTACTCGACATTTTGGAGTTTGATACGAACACGTATTCGTGGGCCAGCGGTGTCCTAGCATATCTTTACCGGAAGATGTGCATATCATGTAGGACAGATTCACAAGACATCGCCGGATGCTGTTTTCTAATTCAGGTAATTTTATTGTTTAATATTTAAAATTCTATGTTTTAATTCATTTTTTTAATAATTCATAATATTTTTTGAATAGTTATAGGCGTGGGAGCGCATTTCCATTCTCCGTCTGGAGAACCGAGGCGTACCTCCAACGAGTATCCCCGCCAGTGCTTCTTTTGGGGGCAAGCTGGAATTTGTCTCGGAGTTTCCGTAACACTCCCAACCATTAATTGGTGGTGTTTCGGGGTGAACTTGAAGGAATGAATGAGACACAATGGGTAAGTTATATTTAATGTTATTTTATATTTGTATTTAATTATATTAAAGGTTTTTCTTAAAATTTATGTAACTTTATTTTATGTTTCAGTTTATGTGGTTACCATAACCGCCCCCTGTTATTAAAGTCTCGGTTGCTAGGGATCGCGATTTCTGGCTAAATGTGCGTGCCGGAGTGCCAGTTATATGCTTTGTTGTAGTGGAGTATCATCTGTCTGATCGAGTAATGAGACAATTTGGGTATCAACAGATGGTACCAGGTGAGGAAGGGACGCACGATAAAGATGAGGGTAAAGACGTCCACGACATCAGATTTCTCGCGAACAAGAATTGGACCGCTACCCATGCAGATTATATAAAGCAGTGGGATAAGCGATTGGAGCGAATCCTCGAGGGTGTTCATATGGTAGGTAGTGTTTTTGTAACAAGCGATGAGTACATGGCCTGGTACAAGAGCATTACCGTCCTTATTAGTAACCCCCGAAATAAGAACACTTCGCAACTTCCCCATGGATTTCAACCAAACGCTACAGCGAAATAAAATTTTGTAAGTATTATTTTCTTTTGTATTACATATTCTTATTTTAATTTTTTTTCACATATATAGTTTATTATGATTTTTTTGATTGTTTGATATTTTTTATTGCGTCCACAAAAAAAATGCTAGAAACCTTCAAGTAAGCGTCAAATACAATCGAAAATGAGCCCAGTCCAAGAGTCTAATCAGGTGGGCGACCGACCTCCAGACACAAACCTACGAGGCTGCTGGGAGGGCAGTTTCGTGCAGACAGCACTCAGACGACATTTTAGAGGAGGTCATAGAGTGACCATTGATACAGCCCAGACAACATGTGGAGGTTAGGAGTCAGGTTGGGAGATGGGGCGGCCGTCGGTCTTGCCGGGCTACACAAGCCCATTATGATTCGTGTCACACCCCGTCTCCGGAATGATGACATGGCAGTGCCCCATTGGTTAATGAAACAACTAAGCCACAGTCAGAGATTACTAATTAAGGCAATTCAGTTATGAAACCCATAAGTAGTAATAAAAACACTAGCGGAAGCAATATTCTAAAAATGAAATGTTTCTAAGTTATTACATCTGAAGGAACCTACAAGTTCCAACAAAACTATAAAGAGAAAGAAGCGTTTCTAAACTAGCAGTTTAGGATCACTCGGTCTAGTCCCATCCCAAGCATCAACAACATCATCATACTGCTCATAATCACCTGCACAATAAGAAGCGGATGGACTGAGCTCTGATGCTCAGTAGGGACCCAAAAACAGTAATAACAATAGCAATATATATATATATATATATATATATATAGATATAACAAAATCAGATACAGATAATGCAGATGCCCGTTTCCCAAAATACCCCTATGGAAGTATATGTACACGACTCAATCCAAGTCTCACAAGACTCAGAACTCAGTGCAGGGAAGTGCAGTGCAGTACAGTACAGATCCGAACAGAACAGATGGTTCAGAACAGAACAGTGGACTGCACCACTGCGGTTTCCAGAAAAAATGAGATGCAAACTTGTGCAAAAGTGTACTACACAATATCCAATCATCCCAACTCATATGCGACCAAATAGATTCAAAGCAAACAGCAATTAAAGACCCAAAACAAATGTTCGACTATACTTATCAAATCTGACGTCCCAGATCGGAATTCATGACATGAGCATCCCATACTACTCATGCACTGCAAACCAATAGTTATGTCAAACAATCGAGTATAAAACAAACAAGGACGAACACATATTATGGAACAATTAAGCAATTAACAACATTCTTTGCACCTAAACGATTCCATAACCGAGTGTACGACAAGCACCACGCGTTGCCCATCTGGTACACCCAATCACATACTCGTCTTAAATACTTAGAACATCGCTAAGGCTATGACACACAACCCCACCACATGAGCTCAGTTATCTATTCACTACTACTTAGCAATAACGGTAGTGGTCCCAGTTATCAACCAAACTAGGAAGGTTCAGTAAAACTCGTGGGTTCGGGTTGCCCCCCAAACGACGGGGAACAGATTTTAAGGTTCAATCCATTACATTGTCTCATCATCCCCCATTAGGGACTCCACAAAACCACTACCGTATCTAATGATTGGTCCTACTAGATGAAGACCCAGTACATAACAGAGCAGAAGACCTCTCGGGGTCATATATCAGAACAGAGCAGAGCAGAAGTCGGACGGAACCTGCTAACTAGTGATCCTAGATAAGAGCTCACAAGGGGGGCGACGACTCGGTCGACCAAACCAGTTACGACAAACAATAACACCAATTAAGACGACCTTAATAGAGGCAAATACAGAAAGGACTCCTAATGGTCCCCAGTACAGAACAGATACAGAGCAGATAAAGAACAGATACAGGGCAACGACAGTTTATAACATTTTAGCAATTAATGAAAGCGATTGAAATTAAGATATAGACATGCTCAGGTCATCTAACAATTCAGGAATTCAATTAAGCCAACGAAAAACCCAACACGACAACAATTATTCCAAGGCAGTTCATGCTTTTCAATATACCCAAAATACTATAAAAACATGCCAGAACAGTATATCAGTATTATCCATAATTCACAATTATCAGTTAATTATGACAATTTACATAAGGCAATAACAAGAGCGCAATAATCAATTTACGAATCAAATTATAATGAATTTAAATCATGCC
Organism: Vinca minor; assembly: GCA_026122235.1. Classification (NCBI taxonomy): domain Eukaryota; kingdom Viridiplantae; phylum Streptophyta; class Magnoliopsida; order Gentianales; family Apocynaceae; genus Vinca; species Vinca minor. The sequence continues at coordinate 30,736 of JAOCZM010000219.1, forward strand.
CAAAACAGTTTATGCAATATCGAATGTAGTAAACACAATTCGTGAATCTATTTCGTAAATTAAATAGTTTATCCGCTTTTACTGTGCAGTAACATGCGAGAATTAAATGACGTAGGGGTCCCTACCTGTTGCGGATGCGATTAACAATGAAATTTCGTAAACAGTGCTGGCAGCCTCACTCGCGGTGTGATAACTTTATGCTGGAAACTCTGAATTGCGTTCCGTCTGCGCTCACTCGAAGCCCTTTCAATTATCTTCGAATTGATATGGTGTGGGTAAAAAACGGAGGTCGATAGCCCCCTCAATTACCCTGTCGAAATTCTGGGCAGAATGTAAATTAATCGCACAAACATCTGGTTCTGCCCTCCAATTTTGACATACAGTACGGAAAATCTAACAATTAAAATATCGTTCCCTCTGGTCAGTTTATACCCTTATCAGTCTAGTTTGTAAATCAAAAAGAATTACTCCAATTGGAGTTCGAATGTTACCTATATGACGATTCTACCGACAGTGTGCTGAAACGAACTTCAGAAATAAACCCCGCTTCCGATGCGATATCTTTCCGCTCCGAACTCCAAATCGAATTTCGTCTGCGTTTCCTTGAAGCCTTCGTAATTACCTTCGATTCGGTATATCCCACGATGAAAACCTATGTCTCGAACCTCATCAATTGTCGTGACGAAGCCAGAATTTCTCTCAAAATATTTTCCTTTGCCGATCATGCGGCTGTGAGAGGGCCGCTGCTTTACCCTTCTCTTCATGCACGGCTCCCTAGACTCCATTGATTTCCCCACTAATTACCAATCACTATCAATGATTGCCAATTAATGTTCCAGTAATGATTTTGTTTCTCTCCTGTTTGTGTGTTTCTTGCGGCTGGTAGGAGCCCCTTTTTTTTTTCTTCGTTTGTTGTGTTGCACGATGCTACTGCCCGATCCCTAGGAAGATCCATCCATCCCACGATACTTTTCCTTTTATTTTATTTTTCTAATTAATTCTAACCGATCATCTAAGTGAAACACAATTTAAGTCTTTTAATTACGATACATGTACGAAACGCCCCTCAATAAAACGTATACAAATATAACACGTAACATGTTATAAAAATAATTTTACACGTAGTCACATAATCGCACGAAATAAATTACGTCTACTCAGTTACTCGCAAAAAAATAAATTACGCGTCATAAATCATGTGCGCAAAAGTTACGGTTATCACATTATTCCCCCCTTACAAAAGTTTCGTCCCCGAAACTTGTTAACCATGGTCTCTGAAAAGTTGTGATACTTCAACCGATTTCTTATTCCAACTCTCAAGTGACTTTCCGCTCTGAGTGGTTGAACTTTTGAATCCGAGAACGTTAAGATGGGTGAGAATAAAATCGTGGCAAACGTCAATAAAGATTGAGAAACATTGGAAATCAATATTTTCACTGAATGAAGAATATATTCTAGTGAAAAATTGATGAATAAGATTCTGAGCTACCTGACAGAAAACTTTGAGTAAAAATATGCTCAATTGAGGAAACCAAAGATTGGCTAACATGACAGTTGATGAATTTATTAGTTCTCTGCAGACGTGTGAGATGTCGAAAAAAACTCAAGACTTAAGAAAGTGAGTTTGGCCTTAAAATTTAAAGAATCAAAATTCACAATAAATCTCAGTGAGGATGATATGGCAATGATGATAAATCATACTCCTCTAATCTGAGATGATTAGAATGATCAAGCTAATGTGAAGAAAGACTATAAACAAATGTAGGTGATGGGGATCCAGGCTGTTAAACCAAATGGTAAATTAAAGAATACGGATCAAGAATTGGGCAACGAAAGCTGATTCGCTTGAAAGGAAGATTGCAATTTGTGAACAAACACTGGTCGAACAAAAATAGAATAAAGGAAAGGCCAATTCCGATGATCTTCCATTAGCAGGTCAACAAGGTGGAGATCACTGGTGATTCTGAAATGATGGCAGGAATCAAGGTTCGACAAGAAAACATCTTGATTCTTAACAAATGTGATTAATACGAAGATGAAATAGCAAAAGTTTATAGATGATCCTTTTACTACGATGAACGCGGTCATCACCGAAAAGAAGACGAAAAGTCTACATCCACAAGAAACATATAAACATGTGTGAGTGGCAGAACAAGAGTAGCGAGATAAAATTATGTTACTCTAATCCATACGGGAAACAAAGGGGTCCAGATTAGACATATCCATTTAGATCAAGCGATGCACCAATAGAAAAATGGATGAATAAATCGAAAAGTCACAAAATTCACTTAGGAATACAATAAACCAAATAAATTTACTAAGTCCGAATGAAACAAAAGATACGGGTAATGTCTCATCAGGTTGCAAAGCAGCCGGTAAACAGGAATATGAAAGAACAACGTGAAGAAACTCAAAAGGGCGGAAAATAGAAGGTTGAATGTAACAAACACAAATAGCGGAATAAGAAACACTTTTGAGAAATGACCGATGAAGGAACATTTTTGAGTTACTCCAACATGAGGTATACAACAAAAAAAAACCTCTGAAAAAAAATGAAAACTATCAATGTAATGATATAAGATTTTCCTGCAAATCTTGTTGAAGAAAAAGAAGAACAGTCTCACATAACTTGATGAGAGTGCCCTTATTGAGCGGACAAAGTCTCTATAACAAGAGCCAAGAAAATCTCACCAATATAACGAGTGGTAACGATGAATTGTGATACTCACTCAGATTAAGAGGTGCAACAGACGAACAGGTATCAATCGATTAAATAAAAGAATCACCTGGTTGAGTAGGTAATTGAAAATTGATCATGTCGATGCAAGAATAACTTCAACCGTTTTACAGAAATAATGTTCAGAAACTGGTTCTAAGAACGAATGGTGTGAACATTATTGGAATTAAAAGGTGTTTAGAAACAAGCCTAAAGAGTTAGTAAAATGATACACTCAAGTACATGAGACGGATTTGCTGAGAAGTTTGCTCATGTAGCAAGACCTAAGTTTATAAGACTTATGTGGACATTGCATTTTCGGAGAATTTCAAGCTTAATAAGATGGATGGCAATATGGCTTTCCTGAATGGGGTGTTAAAAGAATAAGTATATTGGGAACAACCTGAGGGATATGAAAAGTCATATTATCCAATTCATGTATACAAATTGAAAAAGGCTATTTGTGGATTGAAGCAAAACTCAAGAGCTTGGTAGGAGAGGTTAAACAAAGTTTTTTTTTTTTTTTTTTAACGAATCGAAGATTTCAAATCATGAAAACTCAGGTTGATGATATTTTGATTGGATCAACAATCAGAGGCTACGACAAAGGTTGATGGTAAGTTAGTTGACATTCTTCTTGGATTACAAATAAAATAAAGGAAAGAAAAAGATTTTTATCTCTCAAACCAAGTATGCTCGAAATGTTGTAAAGAAATTCAACGTGAAAAGAACTCTAAAGCAGCCAAACTCCTATAGGTGTGAACACCAAATAATGAAATAATAAAATTGGAGGTGTTGTATATTAAAGAGAGAAAGAGAAATTATCATTGATTTGAAAAGAAAGACGATTTGAGCAGACATGGTATAGCACATGGAAATGAATTGTATATCATGTATAAAACTTGAAGAACCATGACGTCTTCCTCCTCTATACCTTCGGCGAGCAAAATCGGCGATGTAGAAGTTGTAGCCCTCGCTACTACCTCGGTTTGGATCCATTCAATTTCTCCCATAAGTAGTTTATGGCAGATAAGGTAAAATAAACGATACATCAATTAACCAGCTAAACATGTGAAGCGAAGGTAAGTAAAGCATGGAAGGATATAACGTAATACAAGGATTCACAATAAATGTTTAACATATGGAATACTGTAACATAAAATATAGTAGACAAATAAGATATGCGATAAAATAAATATCATGTTAAACATGTAAGGCATAGGCAAGTAGAGCATGGTATAATATATATAAAAAATCACATAACATGTTATAACACATATAAGAAAGTCATCAGGTACATGCAATATAACACATGTCAGTAGCATATAAAGTGCTAGATAATCAGAAGCATCCTAGTTCAAGGTCTCTACCCATCACACAACTCACATTAAGTGTTCTTGTTATCTTAAGTTCATTATAGATTTTATCCCTAAGGTTCGACCTGCTCTGATACCACTTATGTCACACCCCGTCTCTGGAATGATGACATGGCAGTGCCCCATTGGTTAATGAAACAACTAAGCCACAGTCAGAGATTACTAATTAAGGCAATTCAGTTATGAAACCCATAAGTAGTAATAAAAACACTAGCGGAAGCATTATTGTAAAAATGAAATGTTTCTAAGTTATTACATCTGAAGGAACCTACAAGTTCCAACAAAACTATAAAGAGAAATAAGCGTTTCTAAACTAGCAGTTTAGGATCACTCGGTCTAGTCCCATCCCAAGCATCAACAACATCATCATACTGCTCATAATCACCTGCACAATAAGAAGCGGATGGACTGAGCTCTGATGCTCAGTAGGGACCCAAAAACAGTAATAACAATAGCAATATATATATATATATATATATATATAGATAGATAGATATAACAAAATCAGATACAGATAATGCAGATGCCCATTTCCCAAAATACCACCATGGAAGTATATGTACACGACTCAATCCAAGTCTCACAAGACTCAGAACTCAGTGCAGGGAAGTGCAGTGCAGTGCAGTACAGTACAGATCCGAACAGAACAGATGGTTCAGAACAGAACAGTGGACTGCACCACTGCGGTTTCCAGAAAAAATGAGATGCAAACTTGTGCAAAAGTGTACTACACAATACCTAATCATCCCAACTCATATGCGACCAAATAGATTCCAAGCAAACAGCAATTAAAGACCCAAAACAAATGTTCGACTATACTTATCAAATCTGACGTCCCAGATCGGAATTCATGACATGAGCATCCCATACTACTCATGCACTGCAAACCAATAGTTATGTCAAACAATCGAGTATAAAACAAACAAGGACGAACACATATTATGCAACAATTAAGCAATTAACAACATTCTTTGCACCTAAACGATTCCATAACCGAGTGTACGACAAGCACCACGCGTTGCCCATCCGGTACACCCAATCACATACTCGTCTTAAATACTTAGAACATCGCTAAGGCTATGACACACAACCCCACCACATGAGCTCAGTTATCTATTCACTACTACTTAGCAATAACGGTAGTGGTCCCAGTTATCAACCAAACTAGGAAGGTTCAGTAAAACTCGTGGGTTCGGGTTGCCCCCCAAACGACGGGGAACAGATTTTAAGGTTCAATCCATTACATTGTCTCATCATCCCCCATTAGGGACTCCACAAAACCACTACCGTATCTAATGATTGGTCCCTACTAGATGAAGACCCAGTACATAACAGAGCAGAAGACCTCTCGGGGTCATATATCAGAACAGAGCAGAGCAGAAGTCGGACGGAACCTGCTAACTAGTGATCCTAGATAAGAGCTCACAAGGGGGGCGACGACTCGGTCGACCAAACCAGTTACGACAAACAATAACACCAATTAAGACGACCTTAATAGAGGCAAATACAGAAAGGACTCCTAATGGTCCCCAGTACAGAACAGATACAGAGCAGATAAAGAACAGATACAGGGCAACGACAGTTTATAACATTTTAGCAATTAATGAAAGCGATTGAAATTAAGATATAGACATGCTCAGGTCATCTAACAATTCAGGAATTCAATTAAGCCAACGAAAAACCCAACACGACAACAATTATTCCAAGGCAGTTCATGCTTTTCAATATACCCAAAATACTATAAAAACATGCCGAGCAAAGATATCAAGTATTATCCATAATTCACAATTATCGCTTAATTATGACAATTTACATAAGGCAATAACAAGAGCGCAATAATCAATTTACTGAATCAAATTATAATGAATTTAAATCATGCCCAAAACAGTTTATGCAATATCGAATGTAGTAAACACAATTCGTGAATCTATTTCGTAAATTAAATAGTTTATCCGCTTTTACTGTGCAGTAACATGCGAGAATTAAATGACGTAGGGGTCCCCTACCATTGCGGATGCGATTAACAATGAAATTTCAGTAAACAAGTCTTTGGCGACCTCACTCGCGGTGTGATAACTTTATGCTGGAAACTCTGAATTGCGTTCCGTCTGCGCTCACTCGAAGCCCTTTCAATTATCTTCGAATTGATATGGTGTGGGTAAAAAACGGAGGTCGATAGCCCCCTCAATTACCCTGTCGAAATTCTGGGCAGAATGTAAATTAATCGCACAAACATCCGGGTTCTCGCCCTCCAATTTTGACATACAAGTACGGAAAATCTAACAATTAAAATATCGTTCCCTCTGGTCAGTTTATACCCTTATCAGTCTAGTTTGTAAATCAAAAAGAATTACTCCAATTGGAGTTCGAATGTTACCTATATGACGATTCTACCGACAGTGTGCTGAAACGAACTTCAGAAATAAGCCCCGCTTCCGATGCGATATCTTTCCGCTCCGAACTCCAAATCGAATTTCGTCTGCGTTTCCTTGAAGCCTTCGTAATTACCTTCGATTCGGTATATCCCACGATGAAAACCTATGTCTCGAACCTCATCAATTGTCGTGACGAAGCCAGAATTTCTCTCAAAATATTTTCCTTTGCCGATCATGCGGCTGTGAGAGGGCCGCTGCTTTACCCTTCTCTTCATGCACGGCTCCCTAGACTCCATTGATTTCCCCACTAATTACCAATCACTATCAATGATTGCCAATTAATGTTCCAGTAATGATTTTGTTTCTCTCCTGTTTGTTTGTTTCTTGCGGCTGGTAGGAGCCCCCTTTTTTTTTCTTCGTTTGTTGTGTTGCACGATGCTACTGCCCGATCCCTAGGCAGATCCCTCCATCCCACGATACTTTTCCTTTTATTTTATTTTTCTAATTAATTCTAACCGATCTTCTAAGTGAAACACAATTTAAGTCTTTTAATTACGATACATGTACGAAACGCCCCTCAATAAAACGTACACAAAAAATAACACGTAACATGTTATAAAAATAATTTTACACGTAGTCACATAATCGCACGAAATAAATTACGTCTACCCAGTTACTCGCAAAAAAATAAATTACGCGTCATAAATCATGTGCGCAAAAGTTACGGTTATCACAATTCGATACAATGGATTGTTGCTCATCATGAGGATCATACTCAAACGGATCCTTCGCAAGCTCCTACTGAGGCTGGTCGTAATGGCGACCCATGGGAGGGTTTCGAGTTACCCAGCTGTTACAACTGGTCTGGTCCTGAAGCTCAATTCGGGCATCCTAGTGCGTCTTCATCGGGACTGCAGGCTGATGCTCTTGCTGTGGGGCCCTCCTTCAGCCTTGGACTTGATCAGACACATTCACCTGAAAAGTCTGTACTTATCAACCCTGAAGGAATTGAGTTCGTAGACACCCCAGAAGGTAGTGCGATAAAAACAACATAGGGAAAACGTACTGGTTGAGGTCGAACCCGAGAAGGAAGGATCCTTGGACATCGAGGGAGTAGTCGAGAATACGATGATTTTTTACTAGTATTTATTTTAATATGCATTACTTTATGTTAGATACAATGAATTTATGTTTTTAGCGTACTTTTTATTTTGATAAATATTATTATTGATGTTAATGATATTCAATTTTATTACAACAATTTTGGAGTGTTATTGATTTTGCATCTTGTTGAATTGGACGTTACAAATTTTAGGCAAAAATACCCGTTATGGAATGATTTATTTCTTGCACAAAAAAAAAAATTTTGAAGTGTTTTTTGAACTAGCTATTGCCAAACGAGAATAGATTCCCCAAATTCGTTTTGGATTGAGAACGGATTTGTGGAATTTGTTCTAGACTGACATGACCAAGCGCGTAAAAAATTGCCACATCATCCCAAGACGGGAATCCGTTCATGCCAAAAAATATTGGGTAGAAAAAAACAAAGACACGTGATTGACCTATTATGTCAAATCATGACTAGTCTAAGGTCAAGCCCTATAATATCAATGCCATCGTCCCACTCACACCATTATATCCGATGAACACGGATTGATCTTCCAATTCACGAGTTCTCCCTCACGTCACGCCCATGGTTCAATTGAAGTATATTAAGGTTTTTAGGACTAGACAAAATATTTACTAGATATTTGTAGGTTGTCCGATATTAAATTAATTAAATGATCCTAGTATAATAATAATAAAAAAAAAGTTAATAACTATTTATGACACTAAACTATTTACGAATTTCTTTTTATGGTACTAAACTATTTTTTTTTATCTAAATAAAATCACTCATCTATTTGCGTTTATCAAAATATATACACCCACCAAATTTTGGAGTATTTTTCTGCCAGAAGATTGTACGTGACTTTCATGTGCAATTTTTTTAGGGGCAAAATCGGTACTTCACTATAACTCATTGATTAGTTGGTTAAAAATTCGACCAGCCCGTTTGCCAACTGATCAATGGGTTATAGTGAAGTATCTATTTTTTTATGGGCGGGTCGAATTTTTAACCAACTGATCAATGAGTTATAGTGAAGTACCGATTTTGCACCTAAAACAATTGCACATGACAGTCACGTGCAATCTTCTGGCCGAAAAACACCCCAAAATTTGGTGGGTGTATATATTTTGATAAACGCAAATAGATTAGTAATATATTTAGATAAAAAAATAGTTTAGTACCATAAAAGAAATTCGTAAATAGTTTAATGCCATAAATAGCTATTAACTCTAAAAAAAAATTGTTATTTGAACATAATTTCAATCTTCAGGAGAATCTTGTGCAAGTATTATAATGATGAAATTCGTAAAAGCTAGAAAATTATAAAAAAGACAGTTGAAACTCGAAAAAGAAAAGCAGAGAAATTTGTAACGGGGAGAGAGAGAGAGAGAGAGAGCATACCGAATTTATTGACTTTTTGGACTAAGAAGGGTGCAACCCGAATTTAACACCTTCAATGCTAAAACTAAGACAAAAAGGAAGCATGAAATTCCAATTAAGCTGTAGATTGTCATTTTCTTCACTGACAAATGGAGATTGTCTCTGAGGACTCCATATTTATGCAACGATAATTTATGGTCCATGCCAATGGAAATGTGGTACAAAATTGACCACATCAATAAAGAGAGAGATAATTTTACGATTATAAGATTAATTATGTATTACAAAATTCACATAGATCTTGTGCATTTCAAAATTTTCCTTTATGCAACGTCCTTGGAATCTAGAAGACCACACATATCATCAGCTAAGGATGATGTACTACTAGACGCTAGTTTTTTTTTGTTTTTTTTTTAAAACTAGACCATTTATAAGTATGGTCTAGTTTTTATTACAATTATTATTAGAAGACCTCACCAGAGGAGGAGTAGTAGAAGACCCCGAGAGGGGAGAAGTAGAAGACCCCGTGAGGGGAGAAGTAGATGACCTCGTTGAGCGGATGTCGTAGAAGTCCCGTTGAGCGGGTGCCCCGTGAGGGGTAGTATAAGACCTCTGCACATGAGGGTGTAAGACCCAAAGAACGAAATGACAATTAAATCATTCATCTTGTGTGAGTGAGGTATCGAACCTGGACCTCTCGGTCACAGGCAGTGGATGTTACCCACTGGGCTACCATGCCTTCGATTACTAGACGCTAGCTTTACACGTCTACTCATTCACTTATATCTCGAGATTTCATAGAGTATATTGTCAAAAAAAATCGTACCTCTCCTTACATGTTTTTATGCATATTTCTCAATTATTCACAATTCGCCACAAATATATAAAATAACAAAAAGTATACATATGGCGAATTTTAAATGGTAAAGACAAGCATAAATACATGTATAAGGACAAACTATTTATATCCGAGTACACTCATTCGGTTATATCACGGGATCCATTTGAGTATATTTGTATAAAAAATTGGAAAATTAAAATAATGACATGTTTTATATTTGCATAAATGTTTCTATAGGAAGTAAATAATTAACTAAAAATTTCTAATGTAGAAATTTTAATAAACAAATTTGTAACGAAGTCCATTGATAATTAACATGTGTTAGTGTTTTAATATTTGATTTCTAATAATGTATAAAATTTCGCAAATTTTATTCTCAATGTATTTATTTTACGGAAATGTTTTTTTTTCACTTTTTAAAATTTCTTTGTCCCTAATGTTTTTACGACAAGAAATTTTATGTTTTCGTAACAATTGTCAGACTTATGAAGACCTTTGGAAGATGAATACGTAATATCGAATTAAAAATCAGTCTAATTAATATTTTTTAAACAAAATTTAAGACCTAAGATATTATAAAACGTCTAATATTTCACATTATTAGGATTTTTGAGTAGATAGTTTTAAAATATAACTTCTCGTTTTATAAAATTTTAATACAATAGTTTCTCTTTGGAAATATATAATAAATAAAATAATTATAAAGTGTAAAGATTTGCATATGATATATATCGCAAAAAGTTTATTACTTCAGTGTGCATGTGTGAAAAATCGCAAAAACGGTTCATCAACTATTTTCGAAATTCGAAATTTAATTTCGTAATTAGTTGTAATAATCTTTAGTCATGTAACTATTTTTTTATATGAAATTTTAGTAAAGTGACTATTTATTAGTTATTTTTTTCATATGACTAATTTCTCTCTGAAATTTTAGCTCAGGCTCGCACAAAAGAGGTGAAATTCGGCTGTGACTAAAAAGAATGAGAGTATTTTTGTCTCATCAACTCTCTTTACTCCCAAAAACTTACCAGTTCTACCCACTCCACTTCAACCCAATTGGGTTTTAAAGATACAATAGTAGTACATCTCCCTGACTAAATCCTTAATTTAATGAAAGACTTGTTCGAGAATACAAACAAGAACATGTCAACCTTATTACATCAAATCGCAGCCTCCGCCAATACTCCGATGATGGACAATCACCGACGCATAAAACACCTCATATCTATTCCAACACTAATCCCAATCTATAAGATGAACCATTTTTTATTTAGAACACCGAGACCCAAAATAAGAGAAAATCTTCCTATTTTTTGATATTTTCTAAGGAAAATCGGAGAAAACTTTCTCTGTATTTTTTAATTCTTGAATAACATAGTATAATATTTTTATTTATTATTAGTTAAAAAAAAAGATGATTGAAAACAGAGGTGATAAGAGATTGAATAAATACAGTTACTATTCTTCTCTCTTTTTAGCCCTACTCCGGCAAAAACAATAACCAGATGTGTGTTTGAGTGGTAGAGCTAGTAGGGTATGAAACTAAAATACCCTCATTCGTTTTTTTTTATCTTTGTCGGACTTGGCCTCTTTTGTGGTGGCGTGCACTGAAATTTCAAGGAGAAAATATCCATAAGACAAAAAAAACTAACAAATAGTTACAGGACTAAATTTTTAAAGAGAAAATAGTTATAGGACTAAAAATACTAAACATAGTTACGAGATTAAAAGTTCAGAGAAAAAATAGTTACAGGTTACAAATAACTAATAAATAGGACAAAATAGCCTGATTAGTCTTAAATGTTTTTTGACATTGAGGATAACATCCTGTTTGTTTTATTTTGATTTTTAATATCCTGTGTATTTTTACGACCTGCCAAAAAAGAATTTTTGTCCAATTTTTTGTTATTTTTTGGTCTGACCTTTATTTCAGTCAAAGATACTCTTTTTTTAAAGGGGTATGTATGTCATTTCATCCCCTCACTCTCAGTAAAAAAAAAACTCTTATATAATCCCTTAACCAATTCCCTCCAAAACAAAATCTCATTTCCCTCTTCTCCAAAAAAATCTTCTGTAAAATTAGGGTTCTTCTTGTTGTTTTGCTCTAATGGCTTCTTCTACAAAATCAATCAATGGACCAATTTGGTGGTGAGTTTTTGCAAACTTCTTCTTTCAAATGATAGGATATGACAGGACAAGGCCAATAGAAGCTGGTAGAAGAGGGCTCGATTGAGTTACCGACATTGACAACAGTTCATCATTGAGAATCTACGTTGGATTTCTAAGTCCTTGATTGGTTGAAACTAAAAATAGGTCTTGTAAACATTTTAGTACATGAATATCAAGTTCACCTTCGAGCTGTTACCGCCAATAAATATAGGTATTGCAATCCGTTTAATTAGGAAATAGATTAGAGATGTTAAAGGTAGTAGGTAGCATGTCAGAAGAAGACATGGTAGAACCGATTTGAGGCTCTCATACCATATAGGAAACCAAATATTGCACGGAAAATAGAATGGAAAGGCGCGCAGTGCCTTACTCTTTACATTCATCATGTATATATAAGTACAAACCAGATCAACTATAGATCTTAGAGCTTTACATATACAATTGAGTCTACAGCTATCAAATTACATACAAAACTTATCACTATGCAAGATAGTTTTATCTAGCTAACTTGAAAATTATCTTTGTAATCTAAACTGCCGACATTAGTCCCTCCCAAGATTTCTTGAAGGTGCGACCTTGCACTGGGCAAGCTCTGAGAGGTCGCGGATGTTTCTGTCATAACTAGACAGACTGCTAATTAACGCTTTTGTCAGGAAGGCGCTCTATGTTGAGAAAGTTATCGCAATCGGCGTAATACTTCCAACTTTGTACTATAGGCTCAGCACTTTATCACTCTCTCCCACTAAAAAAATTAATATACATTATTTTAAAATTGAGAACTCATTCAACAATATCATTGTTGATGAAGAAAAGAGGGAAAAAGAGCAGAGTTGGTGCAAACTTTGTTGTAATTATTAATTATGCTCTATGATGATAATATTCACCTACAATGTAAAAAGACTATATAATTTAAACCCTCTAAGAATCATTATAAGTTGTTCTGCTGGGAAATTTATTTTCAAATCTTCAAGAAATATTACATCACTTATCCCTCCATTTATTTAGGCTAAAAAAAGAAAAAGCTACAACTTGTGCAAGACCAAATGGGCACCATGCTGAGGCTGCATTGTAACAATTGTTGTTGGAGCATGTGTATAAGATCCCGAAAGTTCAAAGGCAAATCGCTGAAGAATCATAGCCAAAGCCAGCTTTGCTTCAACCATAGAGAAGTTTTGTCCAATACATATTCTGGGTCCCCAACCAAATGGGAAATATGCAGCTTCACCCTTTGTTGCATTGAAAACTCCTTCAGCAAACCTCTCCGGATTGAATTGCTTAGCATCATCACCCCATATTTCACTATTATGATGTAATAAGATAATAGGCAATGTGACCAAAGTCCCAGCAGGCAAAGAATATTTTCCTATTTTAGTGTCTTCGTTAATTCTTCGATTCAATGAAACTATTGGAGGATATAGCCTTAAAGTCTCGTTCAAGATCATCGTCACCTGTAACAACATTTCTTTTAGAGTTACTTTTCTTATCGCGCTATTTGGTCAAAAACTTGTCTTACAAGTCAAAATTTTGAAGATTATATAAGTAAAAAACTTACAATCTTAAGGTGAGTGAGGCCTTCAATATCCGGTTCATTCTTGCCGAATGCTTGTAGGACCTCTTCTCTGGCGCGGAACTGCCAATCTTGATGCTGACTAAGTAAAACCAAAGTCCAAACAAGTAACACAGAGGTGGTTTCCTCCCCAGCAAAATAAAAGAGTTTGCACTCTTCAATAACATCATTGATAGTCATACCAAATTTCTTATCCCCATGTTGTTGAATTTCTTTGTAATTGGACTCTAATAATATACCCAATAAGTCATCATCACTACTTGCTTGCCCTGCTTTCATTGCCTTTACTCTTTTGTTAATAATATCTCGAATTGAATCTTCAACTAGTTTTTTTATAAACTTCATTCTTCTGTTTCTCTTAGTAGGCAAAAACCTACAAATATTCACAACAAAGAGATAAAAGTTTTCCATTTCTCGAAAAATAAATTTTTTTGCAACAAGTTTGGAAGTAATTTAAACAAATGAATATACCTAAAACCAGGGATGTATAATATTGTCCTTGCAATTGTCATAACATGATCTGCCTGTTCTCTTTGAAGTTCAAAAATCTTTTTACCTTCTTCATAGCTACTACCAAATGCTGTTCGCGAAATTGCATCGCTAGATAGATCTTGAAGATAAGGCCAAATATCCAACTCTCCTGATGCCTCTGCTGATATAATTTCATCCCATTTCTTCAACATTTCACTTGCACTCAAATGAAAAGCAGGCAACATTTGCTTCACATATGAAAAAAACCAATTAGTAAAAGATCAAACTAATTAATCAGTACTAGCATAAGATATCATCAAGATTTAAAACCTTGAGCTTCTCGACATGGAAGGCGGGAGTGATTATCTTTCGATGTTTTGTCCATTTATCGCCTTCGTAGCTTACTAGCCCTTCTACCAACAATTTGGTAAGTGCATTACTATGAGGCTTTTGGAAGATTGTATATTTAACCATGACTTCCTTAACAAGTTCTGGCTCCAACAAGAAAACTGATGGTGTTGGTCCAAGCCACATAAAGCAGTTTTTACCTGAAATTCAACATTTTACAGAGGCATTAAAAACATACTTCAATCTAACTCAATCCCTCAAAAGGAGAGGATTGCTTAAGCCTTGTATATTGCAAACATGTACACAAACTAATCGATGTGGATCTTTAACACACTCATTCACGGACAGGGCTGGACGTCTAAACCGTGAACATCAACGGGGCCCAACATCGTACTAGGTGGCCCTATACCATGTTAAAAATGAAATTGGACATAACTCAATCAAGTAGTTTTATTTTGAGTTTTATTTTGCTTAGTGAGTAAGTTCAAAACTTATATCTAAATTAATAAGTCTAATAGACGTAGGTCAGGAGTGTTAATTTATAGGAAAATGAATTGATTTTTTATCCTACGTGTATTGCATCTATTGGTCGTTTAAAACTTCATAGCTACCTAAGATAAAACTTTTCAACTCAATATCAAATATGCACACAAAATAGTAGAGAGAATTAACACCAAACAAATCAAAAAAACGGGTTTCAGTTAAGAGAGAATTACCATATTTGTCGAAGGATTTAACGAAAAAAGGGATAACACGAGGGATAATATCATCAGATAGATTGATGGGCTTGGAATTAGCCTCTTGAAGCATTAGTACAAGTTCATTCAAGTCTCCAAGAAATGGTCTATAGGGGTTCCCATTAAGCCCTTGTGATCTAAGGTAGCTTTCTGTCCTTTTTGGGTTCAACAACATGAAATCCAACACTTTCCATGCTAAAATTAAAAGGGCAAGAATGGAAGAACCAACAATTAAGATATAGAAATTCTCCATTTTTCTTGTCTGGATGAACTGATAAAAATTGAGGGTTCCCTTTTAATATTGTATTTTTGGCTAATGGAACAGAGGGGATATGAATCTGCTAGAACTAGATGAAAGTTGTGTTTGGGATCGAAAGAAATGGAGAGAATGCATCTATGTGATGACCTTACGTAATTCTTACTTTGGTTCATGTAGCCGACCCCAATATATTGGGACTAAGGCTTGGTTGTTGTTGTTGTGGAACAGAGGGGACTGTCACGGGTCGCACGAATATAGCATCTCTCAGCGACCGTGACGTCTAAGATCTTCGAGAGACGACCCGTGACAGGACCTTCAGCATCGTTTTCATAGGCGGCGGAGAGAAAGAGCTGAAAGGTCTTTTCTTTGGTCTGTTTTTTTTTTTTTTTTTTTTTGATTGATCTGTAAATTATTGTGTCGAATTAATATCTTTTGATTACTCTTCTTGATTCCTCAATCATAGAGCAATTGTCTTTATTCTTAATGTACTTAGTCAAATTGGACTTGTTTTTCAAAATAATTAAATCATCCCATTGATAATATCTACACGAAATCATCACTACATCCGTCACAAATTACTTTTTTTTTGGATAGGTCATCACAAATTACTTTATACGGGGGTTTTCATTAAAATTAGAAAAAGGATTGAAAATCATTTAATATGATAAAAAAGTTTTAAGTACCCCTCAGTTAATGAGTAAAAATATATTATTAGTAGTTAGTTGAAAAATAAATTAAGTGTATAACTGAAAAATAACAATAGCATTGATTTCTAAATTGTGGAAACAATTTGGATGTTTCGAAAACTGAAATGTTGCAAAATAATTTTGGACGGATATAGCACACCAAACAATTCTCAAACTACTTATTTAGAGAAAAAAAGTTAAGAAATCGAGAATCACCTATAACAAAAAATCTCGTTGAAAATATGTTATTTTTTTAAAAAAAAATTAGGAAGGGTCATTTACCAATGAATAAAAGTAATTAGTCAAAGTCTGTTGGATTTATTAAATCAAACTTATTATTTATTAGAATAATTAGTTTTGGTAATGACTGATTTTATTGTAATCGGACTGTTTTAACAGATTCCTAGTTAATTTAGATTTCCTAGTCAGTTTATATTTCATATACATCTTAGAGATTCTAGTAGGTTTGATAGAAGAGTTGTCTACATATTGTGTGTGGCATTGAGTGTGATCTTGAGTATCATTGTGGTTCGGGTAGGATTATATATCCTCTATATAGCATTGAGAGATTTGATCTCTGAGTTTATACTCAACCCACTCACCACCAAATTTTTTATTTAACTTACATATATGTGTTTCCGCATTAAAAAACTCTACAAATTGGTATCCGAGGTAGGTAGAGCTAGTGTTGTTCAACACTTCACTTGCACTCAAATGAAAAGCAGGCAACATATGCTTCACATAGAAAAAAAACAATTAGTAAAAGATCAAACTCAATAATCAGTACTAGAATAAGATATCATCAAGATTTAAAACCTTGAGCTTCTCGACATGGAAGGCGGGAGTGATTATCTTTCGATGTTTTGTCCATTTATCGCCTTCATAGGTTATTAGCCCTTCTGCCAACAATTTGGAAAGGGCATTAGCTTGAGGGTTTTGGAAGATTGTATATTTAACCATGACTTCCTTAACAAGTTCTGGCTCCAACATGAAAACTGATGGCTTTGGTCCAAGCCACATAAAACAGTTTTTACATGAAATTCAACATTTTATAGAGGCATTAAAAATGGAGTTGAATCTAACTCAATCCCTCAAAAGGTACCTAAAGGGGAGGATTGTCCAAGCCTTGCATATTGCAAACATGCACACAAACTAGTTGATGTGGATCTTTAACACACTCATTCACGGACTGAACATCTAAACCGTGAACATCAACGGGGCCCAACATCGCACTATGTGGCTCTATACCATGTTAAAAATGGAATTAGACATAACTCAATCGAGTAGTTTTATCTTGGTTAATGAG
Source organism: Vinca minor (assembly GCA_026122235.1). Taxonomy (NCBI): domain Eukaryota; kingdom Viridiplantae; phylum Streptophyta; class Magnoliopsida; order Gentianales; family Apocynaceae; genus Vinca; species Vinca minor. Next base: position 48,078 of record JAOCZM010000219.1, read on the forward strand.
TAATTTTAAAACTTATATACAGACTAATAAGTCTAATAGACGTAGGCCATGAGTGTTTATTTATATGAAAGAGAATTGATTTTTTATTTTACGTGTATTGCATTTATTGGTTTTGATATAAGTTTAAAACTTCATCGCTACCGAAGATAAAAGTTTTCAACTCAATATCAAATATGCACACGAAATAGTGGAGGTGGGATCTTTAACAAAATCAACACCAAACAAATAAAAAAAAGCGGGTTTCGGTTATAGAGAGATTTGCCATATTTCTCGAAGGATTTAACGAAAAAGATCAACATGTCAAGAGCTACTCAATCCAAAAAGAGTACAATCAAGTGGTAGACTCCTTGACAATAAGAAGTGTGAATTCCAATACACTACAACTCAAGAATGCTAGAGGACTTCATCACTCAAAGAAGATGTTGATCAAAGATTTCAAGTGAAAGCTCCTAGAAGATCTCATCTACAAGACTTGAAGACCTCCAAGAAGATTAGTCTGATCTACATAGGTAATCCTTTATGACTAATCTTTCCCTTGAAAATACTAGGATACATAGATGCTTAAAGTTCAACAATGCATGTTTTCAAAACCTCATGTTTTACTTTGTTCAATTCATTGCAAAGCTTTTTGAAAACTTGTTTAAGTGTTGGTCAATGCCTAAGTACTTTAAAACGTGTTTTATGTCTTTACAAAACATTTAGGCATGTGCATGAGAACATTGGAAACTTAACTAAGTGGAAAAATCACTTTGGGACAGCACTCCGGTCGACCTAGGCTTAGCCTCGGAAGACCAGAGCAGTCCGGTCGACCGCCAAGTGTTGATGCGGTTGACCAATGTGTTTTTTTCCTTATCCAAGTTTTGAATGTTCCAATCCTCTAAAGGCTATATATTCTCTCAGACAACCTTGATATAGGTAGGTCGACCAACATTGCTTCGGTAGATCTGACCACTTAAATGCGGTCGACCGAGATGAAGATACAGGGCCTTTAATCTTTACTTTAAGACACTCTGGTACACCTACTGTCTAGTAGCGGTCGACCGGAGCTGTCTAATCAAAGCCAAAATTATAGTCGTTGTGACAAACAAAGCTTGTGTATTCTTACCGTATAAAATGTTTATAAAACTGAATTTTCATAACTAATCAAACCATAAGAGAGCATAGACATATACACTCCATATACACACAAGCAACCACTTTTGAGCTAAATTTCATATCATTCAAAAGCATTTGTGTTGAGCTTTAAACTTCATCTATCTTTCTATTCTCAAGAGTGATTAGAGCTTTCATTTGTATATCCATTCCAAGAGGGAATTTATTGCAGTGAGCTTAATTGTAAATTCTCCTTTCTAAATGCTAGGTTACCCCATATTTCTCTTTGTGAGAACTAGTTCTTTGTGAGCTAGCAAAAAATTCTTAGTAAGATTCACTCTGTGCGAGTGTTTCTAAGTCCTCATTGGTGAGGTATAAAATCCTCTTGTGAGAGGTATCTCTTTGGATAGGTTGGCTCTTAGTGAGCGTAGTTCTTTAGAGAACTATAAAAACACTATTTGTGAGTGAAAACTTCTTAGTGAAGCAAAAGTCCTATGCGTAGGCAAAAATCCTCTTTGTGAGATTAACACTCTTTGTGAGTAGAGTTTTCTTTGTGAAGTATAAGTCCTCATTTGTTGGGGCAATTGTAAAAGGTAGAACCCACCTTGCATTTGTTGTAAAAGGGTATCCATTAATGGATGTTGAAATCCTTGGGTTTGCCCTAAGGTAGTGGATGTAGATTCTTTGTTAATCGAACCGCTATAAATCCTTGTTTTATTCTTCTCTATCCCTATCCCTATTCTTTTACTTTATAGTGTATGAATTGCTATAACTTGTATACTTACTTACACGAACTATTTGCCTAGGATATAAAATAACATATGCTTCCTTACTTTATACAATTGCATTACTTAGTCATGTAAGTTGCCATTCGACATAATTAAATCACCTTATGTTTTTAAACAAAATACTTGTTGTTAAGGTGAACACTTGGGCAAACAAGTTTTAGAAAAGTTTAAAAAGTTTTTAAGAACCTAATTCACCCCCTCTTAGGTTCAACACCCTCAAATGTGTCTTTCAGCTATTGCCAAACCAAATTCGTTCCGGATTGAGAACGGATTTGTGAATTACCACATCAGCCGAGAACGGATTCTGTAAATCTGTTCTCAATCCAGAACGGATTTGTAAAATCCTGGATGTTAAAAAAAATTGCCCACAAAAGAGGAGTGTCATGGTTGACCCATTATAGTCTAAGCCAAACACTCAATGTTGTAGATCTTGTCAACACTTCACCATAGGTCTCACCTAATAAAAAAGAAAGAGAATTTTCTTAATTGTCATTCCTCACGGTGAATTATACATTAAAACCACATGTGAACATATGAACTGATTCTATAAAAAATATTTTCATTTTCATACAAAGAGTCATTTGATTAGGTTAAAGCCGATAAATTGGTATAAAAAGGAGATATGTAAGTTAATATAATCAAGAATGCCAATGAGGTTATGAGTTCGAATCTCTTCTCCGCTTCTTAAATCTCTTATTTTTTGTAATAATAGGTCCTTCCCCCAATAAATAAATAAAAATTTAAAAAAAAGTTAATATAATCAAGCAAGGTATAAGTTGAATTATTCATAAACAAATAAAAGAATAATAAAAATTGAAAAACAAAAGGTATAATTTAAATTTACTTCAAAAAACGTACAAGTTGATTTTTAAATTAATAGTCATTTTGATTATCAACTTATTTTCATCTACCGAGGGATATTATGAAATAAACTATTCACAATCCAATCATGACTCACATATTCTCCTCCCTAGTCGGCTAGGGTTCCTCTTCCACCTAGGGTCCTAAAACTAGGGTTTCGGCGCGGCTTCTCTTGCTTCTCTTCGTCGTCAATCTTCCTCGGCTCTCTAGTGTTGTTTACCATCTCATTTCTCTCTCTCTCTCTCTCTCTCTCTCTCTCTCTCTATCTATCTATCATTGACCAGTTGCTGTTGTTTTGAATCATGGATCACGACCTCTCGCTACAGCTTCAATCCATCACCCTCACTGAGGAGGAGTTAGAAGCCATTGACCTCTCGGCTGCAGACTTGAACTCTGGCACAGCTGAATGCCAACGAAGCCTCTTTGGTATTGTGCATTAATATGGCCTGATCAATCACGTGGGTTTTAAGTCTACTATGACACGTGCATGGCAATGTGGTGACTTTCATATACAGTGGTTAGACAAGGGTTTTTATCTGTTTTTCTTTGGAACTTAAGAGATTGTGGATTTCGTTCTGAACAATGGACCATGGAGTTTTGACAACCATGTTGTAATCCTCCGTCCATGGAAACCAGGTTATGTTTCAGTGATGACTGATTTTGCAGCGGAGTATTACTGGGTTCATGATGCTGTCGGGGAAAGGATTTTGGCAAGTTTGGAAGTTGCGGCTAGGATGGCTAGGGGCTTTACTCACCGGAGTCACAGAGGTTCCCTTCGACATTTTGGTAAGTCATACTGACCTGGAAGCTTACTTAATATCATGCGGGGCGGGTACAAAACTCATCCCTGAACAGGTACTTCCGGAGCATACGAAAAATGTTGAGCCGCAGCGGAAGATTATTAAGGTGGTAAAGAGGCCATTGGATAAGGGCGTTGGGGAGGATGAGGTCGTGGCTTCCAAACTCTCTCGGTTGGGAGAAGCAGTGGCTCATCAAGTGGAAGGGGATTCATAGACTATTGCTACTGTTTCAGGAACTACTCAAGAACGAGCGGTGGGGATTGCGGAGCATCCCCGCCGATATCAATGAATACCTTAGCACGAAATTGCCGAGGATTGGGGAGTCCTCGCGCAATCCGGGACTTGTGCAGTCTAGTTAGGGCTGTAAAAACCCATGTAATTTTCCTTTCTGAAACTTTACTTTCTAGTTATGATATGGTAGCTATTCGTATTAGATTTGGTTTTCGTAATGGTGTTTTTGTTGATCGTGTAAACCGAAGTGGTGGTCTTGCATTACTTTGGGATTCTGATATAAATCTTACTCTTCTTAGTTACTCATCTGGTCATATTGATGCTTTTGTTACTGAAGATGGTGGTTTTATTTGGCGAATAGCAGGGTTTTATGGGAACCCTAAGCATGAATCCTAGACCTTACTAACGCGACTATCTCGGTTGCAACATTTACCATGGCTGGTCTTGGGAGACTTCAATGAGATCCTATTTCAACATGAGAAAACCGATTTACTGTAATGGCCTCAAGGTCAAATAGACCGCTTCCGTGATGCCATCACAAGCTCGAAATTACATGATCTTGGTTACTCGGGGCCAAAATTTACTTTGGACAATGGTCGGGATGAACCTCACACGGTTTATGAGAGGTTAGATAGAGCCTTTGCATACGACACTTGGAGACATAAGTTCACAACATCACAATTGTACGTCCTCTCTCATCAAGGCTCAGATCATTTGTTGATCCTTGTTTCGCCTATGCTAATGACTAATGACAGGTTGTACCAGGGAGGAAATCTTAAACCGTTCAAGCCCCTTTGGCTTCGGCACCAAGAATATGGTGAGATTTGGTAAGCCAACTGGTCCCATATGCATTCGGCAAGCCGGAGAATATTATCCGGAGAATTGAAGCTACACGGGAACAATTAAGTTGTTGGGGCGATGAAAAATTTAAAAAATTAGCCAAGCAGACCTCGGATATTGAAGGTCGATTATTAATACTACGAACTCAGGGCTCGTTGATTATTTTGGAGGAAAAATGGCTCATGAGTAAGCTTGAATCCTTGCGTGTGGATCAAGAATGTTATTAGAAGACTCGTTCGCAGGCTGACTGGCTCATGGAAAGAGATCGGAACACTAAAGGTTTTCACCATAAAGCAAGTAGTAGGCGTGTAAGAAACACCATTCAGCAAATGGAGATTGCGAATGGGCACCTCCCCGTGGCTGAGCCGAAAATCCATCACACAACACTTGAGTACTTTCAAAAAATATTCTCTACTAGCCGAGGTAACCACCACACCCCCTTAGACCACACTTTGTTTACAAAGGTTCTTGACAGGTCGGCTGTAGCGGTCTTGGAGTGGCAATTCTATCCAACGGATGTCCTCAAAGCTTTGAAAGAAATGCCAGGTATAAAATCTCCAGGCCCGGATTGTATGCAAGCGTGTTTTCTTCATAAAATGTGGCATTATTGTGGAGTTGGTATTACTGATATGGTCTTTGGTATTTTAAATAATGGGGAGGATGTGGAGCCTTTGAACTACACGTGTATTGTTTTAATCCCCAAAGTTAAATCTTTTATTCGCATGACTGATTATCTCCCTATTAGTTTATGTAAAGTGTTGTATAAGCTTTTCTCCAAAATGGTGGTGAATCGCCTTAAGATTGTGTTGGGAATGGTGATTGATGAGGCGCAGAGTGCCTTCTTAAAAGGGAGACTCATCACTGATAACGTCATTGTAGCTTTTGAGGTATTTCATAATCTGCACGTTAAGACTCGAAAGGTTCCGGAGCTTGCCCTAAAATTGAATATGAGTAAGGCTTTCGACAGGGTGGAATGGGACTATTTGGAGGTGATCATGCATATTCTTTGTTTCCCGCAAAGCCTTGTTCGTGTTATCATATCTTTTATCCAGACGGTTCGCTTCTCAGTTCTGATCAATGGACAACCGTCCGCACCTTTCTGGCCTTCACGGGGTATACGCCAAGGTGATCCACTATCTCCTTTACTTTTCATCTTATGTTCTGAAGGTTTCTCATCCTTAATAAGATGAGCTTTCGAGGCGGTTCGCTGAACGGAGTAAGAGTTGCAGCTATGGGACCTGAAGTGTCACATTTGCTCTTTGCAAATGATATCGTTCTCTTTGCTCGGGCCACCATGCGGAACATTGACTCCATTCAAGACATACACCAGGAATGTGAGTAGCATTTGGGTCAATTTATCAAACGCAACAAATCCTCCATTTACTTTGGGAAAGGTACAGACATGTCACTGAAAGAAACTATTTTAATACAGTTGGGGTGGTGGAAGATGATGGGAAGGGGAAATATCTGGGCATGCCATATATTATTGGGCTTTCGAAGTATAAAGCCTTTTCTTTTGTCAAGGATATGGTTTGGAAGAAGCTCAATGGGTGGAAATAACATTTTCTATCACAAGCGGGTAATGAGATTCTTCTTAAATCTGTTGTTCAGGTTCAGGCAATGCCGACATATATTATGTATTGTTTCTTATTGCCGGATGAAACAAGAAATGCGATTACTTCCATGATGAGGCAGTTTTGGTGGGGTGACCATGATGGACCACGAAAAATATCTTGGAAGGCTTGGAAGAGTATATGTAAACCAAAAAAAGAATGAGGCATTGGACTAAGGGATTTGGAAGCTTTCAACCTCTCTCTTTTAGCATCGTTCATAACCTGAGCAGCTTGGTTAGCAGAGTTCTCAAAGCTAAGTATTATTCGAACACAAATTTTCTCAATGCTATGGGTGGAACACAGGCATCGTATGTATGGAAAAGCATTCTGGATGGGCAATATTTACTTCACCTGGGTCTGAAGTGAAAGGTGGGTGACGGAGCTGATATCCGGGTGTGGGGGGACAAGTGGTTATAGTTCTCGCATGGTTTTAGGGTCACCACCCCTACTCATTTGGCGGACATGAGGGTTTCTCAATTGATTGATGAAACCAATGATTGCCTGAACGTGACACTCCTAAGTCAACTACTAAATCCCATTGATGTGGAGCTTATTCAAACCATTTTGTTGTGTAGTCCACGGCTGGTTGACAAGCTCATTTGGGTTTATCGTAGCTCGGGCCGATATACATTAAAATTTGGGTACACAACGTTAATGGAATATTTACACCAATCGGAAGTTGATGCGGGTGCGTCTTCAGCGGTGAGCCTGGGCAACTTTTGGGATTTCGTTTGGCAGCTTCAGGTGCCACCTATCAACTTTTTACATCTTCCCGAGGCAACAGGGGCAAATAGGGTTCCCGCTCGGAATACACCTTGAGATATTAACATTAGTCTGAAGGATACCATGACAACACAATAACCTATTTGTATGGATGTGTTGTCATGGTATCCTTCAGACTAATGTTAATATCTCAAGGTGTATTCCGAGCGGGAACCCTATTTGCCCCTGTTGCCTCGGGAAGATGTAAAAAGTTGATAGGTGGCACCTGAAGCTGCCAAACGAAATCCCAAAAGTTGCCCAGGCTCACCGCTGAAGACGCACCCGCATCAACTTCCGATTGGTGTAAATATTCCATTAACGTTGTGTACCCAAATTTTAATGTATATCGGCCCGAGCTACGATAAACCCAAATGAGCTTGTCAACCAGCCGTGGACTACACAACAAAATGGTTTGAATAAGCTCCACATCAATGGGATTTAATCCCCAAAGTTAAATCTTTTATTCGCATGACTGATTATCGCCCTATTAGTTTATGTAATGTGTTGTATAAGCTTTTCTCCAAAATGGTGGTGAATCGCCTTAAGATTGTGTTGGGAATGGTGATTGATGAGGCGCAGAGTGCCTTCTTAAAGGGGAGACTCATCACTGATAACGTCATTGTAGCTTTTGAGGTATTTCATAATCTGCAGGTTAAGACTCGAAAGGTCCCGGAGCTTGCCCTAAAATTGAATATGCCATCTGTTTTTTGACTACCCGTTCTCATCTTCTATCTGGGAATGATGGGATGGCTATAGAGGATGGAGGGACTTTCAGGCTGCGAGCCTATTGGACTTCTTTGCGGGTGTCTTACAAAATGAAAATGCTCATACTTGCTGTATTATGGTTTTCTTTTTCTGGTTTTTGTGGTTGGGCAGGAGCTCACGTATCTTTCAAGGGAGAATATTGAAGGAGGAGGAGATTATTCGGCAAGTGTACATCTCAACGGAGGAGTACCTCACTTTGTCACAACATCTTGCATCAGTAGACTTCTCCGCAGTGTCGTTGGTTGGGGACCAAAGGTGGGTGCCGTAAGGAGAGGACGAATACAAACTAAACCGTGATGGTGCATGGACAACAGTGTTGGCCGGGGGTAGGGCGGTACTTCGGAACCACCGTGGTGAGGTACTGGGTAGCCTCTCAAAGCATTTGTGGCATTCAGTTTCTCCAATCCATGTTGAGCTCACAACACTCTTAGATGTGGTAAGGTTTGCGAAGGAATATGTGAACACCATGATAATTGTGGAAACTGATTCCTTAGAGGTTGTGAATTGGCTTTGTTGTGAAGATGAGGATCTCTCGGCTGTTGGACACCTCGTAGCTCTTTTAAAATTTCTGGTTTCCCATCGTACAATGTTCGGCATGTTCGCCGCGATGGTAATATTGTTGCTCATCTGTTTGCTCAATTTGGTACTTCTATAGAGCATGCTTGTACGTTAATAGAAAGTGTACCTGTTTCATGTGTTCCCGCAGTTCTCGCAGATATTGAATAAATTACCTTTTTCCCTTAAAAAAAACTTATTTTCATCTAGACACTTTCATCATTTTTCAATTTTTTGGACTTATTCCATCCCCAAAGATTTTATAGGCGGGTTTCATCCTTCCGTCAAATAATTATGTAAATTCCATCAAATTTGATGACGTGATCTAACATCCTTTCTACTTCATCTCTCCTCTAACGGCAAAATGAGAAAAAAAAAGTATTAACACAACCCTCCCTTGTAAACATCATCAGATGAATCTCTTGAGCAACTAGGGAATGCTTAACCATGTTGAGTATTTGTATCTAATAATACTTATTGAGTATTAGCTCTAATACCACTTGATAAGAAATTAAAGTGACAAACACTCTTATATTTCAATTGTATTTACATTATATAAAGCCACCTAACACTCACACTTTTACACTTATATACTTGAGCTCACTTAGGTCTCAAACTAACAACTTTGATCATTCACTTTCAAATTTGGTGACTTCACTCTCTTGCTTTGGAGTACCTTTCCACTCTATTCACTCTATTGCTAAATGTTTACAACACTTCTCCTATTTATACTAGTTGGTTAGATTAGTCTCTAACCATCTAGAATATTCTACTATTTATTGTACATCAAAACATTTCTACTAGTTTCTAGTAATTTCTCTTAGAGAAAGTCTAGGAATTAAACCAAGTTTATCACCTAATTAATGTCGTATTAGTTTAATTATTATTTCATTTGTTATGTGTGGTTGGTAGTTGGGAAGTACCTTATTAATGTTTGTTGGTGAAATGTAGTTGGAAAGTAGATTAATTACATTTTGGTTTCTGGTTGTTGGTTGACTAGTTAAAATTCAATTATGGTTGGTCAGTTTGTGCCTATAAAAAGGCAGTAGAAGTGCATGTGATATATTTAATTAAAAAAAGCAACATTTTCCTCCACTGTCTTGTTTTTCTTTTGTCTCTCTCCAGTAGCCGATTGGCTGATATAATTATTAGAAGCAATTTGGCTTCTATAATTATTAGAAGCAATTTGGTTTCTTAAAGTTGCAGCTCCTTTCTTGTATTCTGCCGCTTAAGCCGATAGGCTTGATTTCAATATATTCTTTTTGCCATATAAATTTCTTTCTGTTTTGTTTATCTCCAAAATACATTATTGTGGGATCATTTTAAAAGTCTTCAGCAAGTCCTATAGAAAGGACTAGAACCGTTGCTTCTCATTTCCTCTAGCTTCCACATAAAGCTTTTCTTTTCGACCATTATAGATATTATTTGATAGAAGCAAATTTTTTCCTTACTCTGGAAGCTTCTAGATGATTGAGAGAGTTGTTAATTCTTAACAAATCATTCTAGCAACTAAATTAGCCATCTTAATTTGAACAAAAACCTAGAATCGCCTAAAACCTGAATGATAATCGATACACCAAGCTCGTCTATGATTTATACAAATTATTTTTTCATCGTTAGCTAAATACAAAAGAGTAGTAGCAGGAGCAATTTGAACATCCATACATGAAGTCTCTTTCAATAATTTAAACAAATGGGGAATCCCGCCTTCTTCAACTATAATTTTCTGGTTCCTATCAATATCTTTAGCTAAGCAAGCTAAATCATTAGCAACTTCAATTTTATCGACATTTGACCCATATACACTGAAGCAATAAAAGCTAATACCCATGAAAATATAGGATCAGTACTAGCAATTGGAGGAAAAGAAAGTGTTATACCTCCACCAGCATCAAAGATACTTAACATCCATTTCATATCCAATTCTCCAAAAGTGTCATCAATTTCTTGAAATCAATAGCCGAAACGATCTTCATACCCTGCCTAAAAAACTAGCCCTTCTACAATTTCTCACCAAGGTTAAAGCTTTTACGAAATTCCAAGAAACATCGGCAAAGATTTTTGAATGGCGTCGTTCATAAAGTGATCCAAGACTCACTCCGGTGTCTATTCGGGAAGCTGACCGAAGTATTAGCCCGATATTATGGCTAAATTCTTGACTGAGGAACACTCTGACTTGAAAGAATCGGCCTCTCGAAAGCCCTCACGAATTCGTTCTGATAAAAAAAATTGGGTATGCAAGAATTTTGATAGAGATAGAACAAAAAATGATATCATTGACATCATATTGTAATGCTGGTGGAGATGGCTCAACTACTGGCGGACAAACCGTCGCCGAATGAGGATGATACTTGGCGGGGTAAACAATGGAGGGCTGGGTTATACTTTTTGAAATACCCGTAACTTTTAAGTGTAGTTAAATAAGACTATTTGATGTCTATGAATGTTTTAGGTATGTTTTATAAATTTAAGGACCTAAATGTTATTATTGTTAGTTAGTTAGTTAAGTTAGAGGTTAGAAAGTTTGGAAGAGGGTTATTTCCGACTTTGTAGGAGAGAGAGACAATCCATGCAGAAGACATACCTATCAAGGAGACTCGCACATATTTATCGTGGCTAGATTATAATCGATTGTATAAGGCAGAAGAGAAGAGAATAATCAAAGGACACCAATCAATCAAACACAATTCAAAATTTCTCTTCAGCATCTCTTTTCAAAGCTGAAAGGCACTATTTCGCGGTTCAATCGCACCATCTCAGTTAGATTAGGCTTGTTTAGTTATCTCGTAGAGCCACGTTCCAGTTAGTTCATAGATTTTTTGGGTACTCAACTCGTGTGATCTTCATCACTCTAGAGTTAGATGATTTAGGTTTCGTACGAGGCAAACTCCCTCAGTTTATTTCATTTGTTTGCAATCAATATTGGATTTTTTCCATACTCGTATCGTTAGATCTCTTTGTAAACAAGTGAATTTTCAAGTAATTAAATTGATTTAATCCAAACTAATAAATAAATATTATTCGTCTGGGCTACTTGAATTTAATAAATAATGATTAAATATTGGACCACTACAACTGGGCCATATTAAATAAATCATTTTAAACAAGCCCAGATCCACTTGAACTAAAGTCCAAAGAAAAATAGTGGATGAAACTCAATTGGGCTAATGAAATGCAAGCCCAAAATGTTAAGTTAAATAGAGGTCCATTAAGATAATGGATTAAACATTGGGCCGCCCCAAATAAAGATTGGGTCAACCCAACATAAGTGAATGGGCTGCTTAACCCAATAAGTAAAACTCTAGTCTTCATTTACACCTATAAATAGGGGTCTTCCTCAATTCTTAAAAAAAAAGGAAATCATTGTGGAAGCTACAGACAGACTTCAACTGACAAAAACTCTCGGGAAATCTTCAACAGTCTTCAAAGGCGTTCTTCGCGACAAAATCCGGGAAGGCATAATGGCTTTGTAAAATCGAAGGTTCGGCGCTTGGAATCAAATCTTATTTGATTCATGATCAAATCTTCCAACACTAGGACGAAACAAATTCATAAGAGGAGAATCGAAGGATCATTCCAGCTAAATTGGAGTCCTTCCAGAGATTGTAACTCACTATTGATTTGATTAATAAAGATTACCTTGTTGCGTTATTTTCGTGCTTCTGTTACAAATTCAATTTTATCGCATTACAAATTTGGCATGCCCAGTGGGACAACTCTGCCTCCCATCTCTTCTCTTCAAAACTTCAAAATCAAATTCACATTCAAGTTCAAATCAAATCCATGGCACCAAAGAACGACAACTCAAAATCCGTTCGTTCAAAGGCTGCTGATAGCAAGGGATTTGTTGCTGCTACTTCAACCCCTCGAGTCTCAAACACCGGAATGATGACGAGGAGCAGAACAAAAGCATTCGCTGAGAAAGAAGTCTAAGGAGCATCAGAAGCTATTGGAAAGAATGCTGCTTCATCACCATCAATTCTGAAGCATATGCAAGGCGTTGCATTGGAAACTTCAAAGTCATCATCTCACATGGAGAAATGCTCTAAGTTCGAAGATGATGAAACAAGTGTTAACTTCTCCCCCCAAGGTCTTCATGGTGTTTTTGGGTCAGATTTTTCCATCTCTGAGGATTCAAATGCTCCCTCATTTGCTCCTGTCATGATGACTGGCACAACAAATATAGAGGAGCAACTCGCGCATCTGATCAGGCTTATTGAAGAGCTTGCGAGGCGATCCCAAGAGCAGGAGAACTCCATCGCCCACATAAGGAGCCACTTGGAGAAAAGTGGAGAGACAAATCAAGCTCCCCAAAAGAAGCCAGAGATCCGAGAGGAAGTGGAATCAATAAAGAAAGTTTAAGGTATTCAAGTTTCTTCCGATGGCTTCATCCATGTTGACCAATTGAAGGATTTCGCCATGGGAACGATGAACGAAAAAGATAGCAAGTCTGTTAATACCTACGCCAAACCTTACACCCAAAGAATTGATAGCATGAGGATGCCTGCTGGTTATCAACCGCCAAAATTCCAACAATTTGATGGGAAGGGAAACCCAAAGCAGCATGTGGCTCATTTCATTGAGACCTGTAATAATGCTGGAAGCTATGGAGATCTTTTGGTGAAGCAATTTGTGCGGTCTTTGAAGGGAAATGCATTCGATTGGTATACTGACTTGGAGGCTGGAACAACTTGAACAGGAGTTTCTTAACCGCTTCTACAGTACCCGGCGAATTGTTAGCATGGTAGAGTTACCAATTCTTGGCAATGGAAAGATGAGCCTGTGATTGATTATATCAACAGGCGGAGATATCTGAACCTCAACTTTAGAGACCGCCTGAGCGAGTCCTCTGCGATAGAGATGTGCATTCAAGGTATGTGCTGGGAGCTTCAATATATCCTCAAGGGAATTATGCCGAAAACCTTTGAAGAACTTGCTACACGCGCTCATGACATGGAATTGAGCATTGCTGCAAATGGAGGCAAGGCACCTATCACAAAACTCAAGTGCTAAGGCAAAGGAGAAGCATGACTATAAGAAAAGTGGCATGATTTTTTTCCAAAAGTGAAGCCAAGGAGTCTATGGTGACGAATGCTGAACCGATCAGGATATCCACCAAGATGTCTCAAAAGATGACCAAGAGAATTGATCATCCTCGTGAGTGAAAGAAATTAACCCTGGAAGAGATGCAACCGAATGAGTATCCATTTATGGATTCCGATGTCTCGGCAATGTTTGATGAACTTGTTGCTGCAAATGCTATTGAGTTGCCGAAGTCAAAGCGACCAGATGAGGCGGGATGTGAGGGTGATCCTAATTACTGTAAATTCCACCACTTAGTTGGTCATTCGATTGAGAAGTGCTTTGTCTTCAAAGATTTGATAATGCGATTAGCCCGTGAAGGATGTGTGCTCCTCGAGGAGGAGAAGGCAACTACTAACCAAACTTCGATAGCATATGCTCATGCTAACTTAGCTTTATTGGAAGAACCGGTCTATGAAATCATGTTTGAAGGGTTCAATTCTATTAAAGTGAGAGCTAATGGATGCATTCTTACCATGGAAGAATGCGGTCAGCATGTTGAGGAGTCTTCAAGAAGCAAAAAACTGTTATCCGAGGTTGAAGGCTGGACGCTTGTGACTCGCAGAAGAAGAAACCACACAAAACCTGCAAAAGCTGGGAACGCATGCCGCATGGGAAGCAAATTTGTCAAGAGGCATGTACCAAGCGCGAGAATTAAGGATGTTGAGCGCTCCCTTATATCACCAAGTACTTGGACCAAAAGGTCACCACTTCCTATCACATTGGGAGATTTTCTGCCAATAGAATTCATGGATCTGAATATGTCTTCATGTTATGCCACACATATATACGAGGAAGAAGAAGACTTTGAGGAAAATGCAGTAGATTGTGCTGAAAGTACCTTCAATGATGACGACTTATTACTTGGAGCTACTCCCCACAACAGACCTTTGTTTGTCACTAGATATGCAAAAGAACAAAGAATCAACCGGATCATGTTGGATGGTGGATCTGAGATTAACATTTTGCCCCTGCGCATATTGAAGGAATTGGGGATTGCAATGGATCAGCTTTCTCAAAGCCGGCTAATGATTCAGGGATTCAACCAGGGAGGTCAACGAGCAATTGGGGCCTTGCGAATTGAGTTGTTAATAGATGATATGGTTTCGAGTGTTTTCCTCCATGTCATAGATGCAAAAACCTCTTACAACATGCTTTTGGGGATACCATGGCTTCATGAAAATGGTGTGATAGCATCTACACTCCATCAATGTTTCAAGTATTGCCGCAATTTCAAGTATTGCCGCAATAGGATCATGAAAAAGGTGACTGCAGATGATAAGCCCTTTACTGAAGCTGAGACATACCTTACCGATGCCCAGTACTACATTCGCAAGGAGGGTGAAACATCTAAAGATCTTTCATCCTCATAAGGAGAAGTTCAAGAAGCTATTTCCTTAAAAAAAAAAAAAAATGGGAAGGAGAAAGACGGCATGTTTTCTTAATTTGGAAAAAAAAAACTAGTCATATGTCCAATTTACAAACAAAAGCAGTTGACGCCAAGTAGCTTGGAAGCATCAAGCAATTTTATCATACCTTTAACTAAAATTGAGTTGTCAAACAGCTGGTTGCTCCCCTAAAAGGGTTCGTCAGACCGGAGGAATGTGCAAAAGTGGAGCATGGAGAGTTGCCAACTGCACGCACAGAGGATGGTTTTGATCCGAATGCTTACAAACTCCTTGCCAAAGTTGGATATACCCCAAAATTGGGATTTGCTAGGAAAGCTGCCTTAAGAAGCGACTAATGGAAAAGGCTTGACTGCTAAAGTTGGTCTGGGATACCAATATTCATCTCCCATACGCCTCAAGATTAAGAGAGCAACCACTCAGTACATCACTGCAGATGATGAAGGTACCTCAAATCCTAAAGTTGTTGTTGATGATAGAGTGGATCCGCGAGTATTGGTCTTTCGCCGACTTGGTCAAAAAAATCAGCCTTCTCGAGTATCGATCTTTCATCGACTTGGACCTTCTCATATATCGGTTTTCAAAAGGCTTGGCACCAATGCTACTTTAAAGAAGAAACATCGTAATGATGTTATTTCTGGAATTAGGGTGAATGTGGATTGCGACAATATGCCCGAAGTTAAGCAATGCATTGTGGTATTCACTGATCCCCTTATGGAAGGAGACGAAGAGAGCGTTGGCTCATCCTATCAGATTAATTGTGTTGAGGGTGTCATTTCTCCCTTGCCTGCTCAAAGGCCAAGTGCAATCACTCTGCAAGTGGAAAAATAGGTTGAATATGGTTATCTCCAAAATACCGAAAATCTAACCATCCATAATGTTCAAACAAGAAGTGGAAGAATCCGAAGAACAATCAGATTTGAGAGGCAGAATAGGCAAAATATTGTTCAAATGGATAATGAAGAAGTTGTCGTCGTAAATCATATCAGTGTTGTGGATAAAGAATCTCTCGAAGAAGAAGATACTGAAGATGCCCCTCATGAACTTGAGGAAGGTATGAAAACCACCGTTGATGAATTGAAGAAAGTCAACTTAGGTACGGTGGAATGATCCTCCGACACTCCTAGACTGCAAAGTGAAATGTGTTGAACTACGTTATGACTTGATTCTCAAGCTTATCTCTTGGGATACGTAGGCAACTTGAAAGAAATTTCAAGTTCAGTCACCCATTTTAAACAAAAAAGAAAATTCCTTTGAACTACGTTATGACTTGATTCTCAAGCTTATCTCTTGGGATACGTAGGCAACTTGAAAGAAATTTCAAGTTCAGTCACCCCTTTTAAACATAAAAAAAATTCTTTGAACTACGTTATGACTGGATTCTCAAGCTTATCTCTCGGGATACGTAAGCAACTTGAAAAAAAAATTAAGTTCAGTCACCCTTTTTAAACAAAAAATGATTCTGAACTGCGTGTTGACTTGATTCTCAAGATTATCTCTTGGGATACGTAGGCAACTTAAAATCACTTTTATGTTCAATCATTCTTATTAAAGAAGATAGTCTAAAAGTGCAATTGTGCGCTTTATGAATTAACGTATTTGTTGTTCGTTAATTGTTTTCATTCAAATAGTCAAAGGCGAAATTGATTATTGCAAACAACGATGAAGGCAAAAGGAAATTGCATAAAGGATGTTAAATTCAAATGGAAATTTCATTAATAAAGTTATCATTCTACAAGTCTTGAAGTACGGAAAGAGCAAAAGCATGGAAGTAGCTACAACTCAAGGGAAAAAAATGGAAAGCACTAGGGGAAAAGCTTAAAGTTCATCAACTCAGTGCGGCTGACTTCGAGCAAGTCCTGCATTTTCTTCAGAGTTTCTTCTTCTTCCTTTGATAGGGGAGTAGAACTTTCAAGCTTGTTGACTTCCTCTTTTATAGATGCGTTTGATGATTGAAGTGTTGGCAGCTTTCCTTTACCTTCCTCAATTGACGAATTTTTCATCTTAATTATAGCATCCAGGACCTCAAGTCGCTTCTCCAGGTCTGCTTTTTCTAGGTACATTTCTGCAAGCTCGGCTTCATCGCTTTTGATCTTCTCATTTTGTTCATGTTCTTGGGACTCCACTTCACCTAGTTTCTTGGCCAAAGTAGAACGCATGGTGTCTATAGACTCTGCAAAAATTCTACTAAAAGCTTGGGACTTCGCTGTGGTAAATCGAGCAACATTCTCAAAGAATGTGCGGAAAAGGATTTCCAAATGGGGAACAGATGGAAGGTTTCCATATCGCGTCTCGACGAGGATTTTGGTTGCTTCAGCCTCAAAGGCATGCATTTTTTCCAGTTTGATTTGGGATAGCTTTCCTATCAAGTTGGCCCACAGCATGGAAGTGTATGAGTGGCGAGCGCTTTTGATTACATTCTCTGAGCGGAATTCCGAAACTGTCGATTCTGCTGGGAAAGATGGTGGCTTAAAAGGCTTTGGGAAAATCTTCTCCGGATTTCTTTTCAAATTCATTCCGCTATCTTTTGCCTCTTGCGAACGTGCTGAGGTGTAAACTTGCTCCGCCAGCAAATCGTAAGCATCTGGACTATCTATGAGAATCCTTCTCCAGATCAATTAATTCTTCATCATAAACCTGTCAAGTCAAGGATAAGAAACATAAGTAAGTAATTGAGAAAAGCACAAATAGCGAGTTGATTGAGAAAATGCTTACGAGTTGTGATAGATGAATGTTCGAGACAGAAACACTTGGAATGCCTTCAAAAAAGATCAAAGGGTCCAAATCAATAGCGTCAACATGAATTGTTACCTTGGTTTTCTATCGCTTCCAATGGCGATCGTTGTTAGTACTACTCCCATCATATGAATTCTTGCTCTGCTGTCCTCGCCCTTTGGATGAAACTGGAGTTGTTTCCTTGTCAACAGATGAAGCAACACGAGGAGGCTCGGGTAAGTTCTTGCATTTTCCAGGACCAACATGATGCTTCAGATCTTTCTCTCGAAGCTGGTCGTTCTTGTTAGGGGTAAGATTAGTCTTCAGTGATACTCCTCCAGAAATACTCAGGTCTTCTTTTCCTTTCAAAGCATCTCCATGGTTTATCTCCTTCTCTTTGGGTTAGCCGGTGCTAGCAAAAGTCGCACGATTATCCACAAGGTACAGTCCATGGACTCCCGACCACCATTTGGTGTAAGCTTTGGAAGCGTTCTTCTCCGAAACTGGAGGGTAAGGGGGGAAGGATACCTGCGAGAAAGTCTTTGCATGAATACAAGAATGCCAAAGTTTCTTGTCTGTATCAAAAAAGGTCTCGCGAAGCTCTACCCTAAGTTCCCGCGAAATGTCCTGATACAACCTAAACTGACGAGCAAATCTGTATGGACTGTAAGGTTCCACCATGAAGGAATTTTCGGTACGTAATGCCAAGTAACCGGAGCGGATGCTGAGAAAGTACTCAAGTGATGACGTCCGCAACTTCCCATCATTAACTAGCGTTATATCTTTTACATCTGCGGTTGCAAGCCAGTTGATCTCCTTGCCTTTGTGAATGAGATCCCGAGCTGTGTTCTTGTCAAAATATCTCGCTCCACCTTCGCCGGAGATTTCAGTCATCTTGGGAAGTGGCAAAGGATTACTGGTCACATAATGAGTCCTAAAGTACAGCGCCATCCAAGCATAGATGTAATGCATATGGGAGACAATCCCTCGCGCGTCCAGGGTTAGCTGATTCTGCAATACCATTCAATCCATGGTAAATTTGAGAAGAACTGGGACACCAAGGCAAAGTTTCTTCCTGTTAGCCATTATACTTGCTACTTTGAAAGTTGTTGGCCTAATCTTCTCATCCCCATTTGGGAGTGGGAATACACACAACCAGCATGAAATGAAGGCCGCCAAGTGTGTCTCCTCCCATAAGTCATTTTTTACTCCAAGACTTTTGAATATGGCCTCCTCAGCACTAGACCACTTCCGAGGTGTATCAATGCTCCCGTTGGGATTTTTTGTTAGCTTGGGACGTGATGCTTTCTTGTGTCGCATGACCTTTGGTTGAGGGTATTTTGTGTCCCCTTTGAACCAGAACTTGACCCATTCCGAAACGACACGTGGCCTTTTTTGCTTCCTTCCTCATACAGCTGATGGTATGCAGCAAACAAGTGTTCCCAACTTTGCGGAATGAATCTCCTGCCCTCTGCATCCATGCCCGTTTGTTCCTTAGCAAAAGGAATAACCTCCTCGTACATCCCGCCATAAATGGGCAGCCCTCCTAGCTTGTGCAAGTCCCAAAGCGAGAGGGATAATTCTCCCGCTGAGGTATGCAAAGTGTTGGTCTCCGGACTCCATTCTTCCAAAAATGCTCGCACAATGTCAGAACTTCGGTCATAAGTGAAAAGTGATGCAAACAATGCCTGGTACATCTCGGATTTATTCAATAGCTTCCGACTGCGACCAAGTACTTCCTCAAGCCATTCCCAGTACATTGGAACAAATCCAAATTCTCCATTAAGCCTCAATGCACAGGTCCAATATGCGGATCCAGCTATGATTCGCCTCCCGAGTGTTTCAAATCCTCCGTTCACCTGTGTGAATAGTGCTTTGCAAGGAATAAGACGGGCTTCCATCTTCCCGAGCAATTTTGACCGACCATTCCGGCAGGTCGGATTCTAGCAGAAGTGCTAATTTTGGGTCAAAGTGTCCATGCATCGGAGTATGTACGGGAAACTTAAACGCTCGCTCCAAGGATTCTCCCTCGCTCTTGAGGATGAATAAGTAATCCAAGACATCCTTAGCTAAGTCCTTGAAGATTACCATGATTCCTTTGATTGCAGTCCTAAAAAAAAAGCCTCAGTTCATATTCTGCACAGTACCCGAGACAAAAAAAAACTTGTCTTTGGCTTCAGATTTGATTCATGTATGTCATATGGCTTAGACGTCCTATTTATTTTTTGGACATCTAATTGATGGAGTCCAATCACAAGAGGCAAAACCCCCATATTTTAACGTCAAAAAAAGAAAAAGAAAAAAGGGAGACTTTTGATGACGCAGCAAGCTTTTGATGAATGTAGGGAGACTTTCTATCATATTTGATTAAAAAAAAGTAATGTTCTTGCCTTTTGATGACGCAGCAAGCTTCAAAAATTGGGAGAATATTTGAACGTGCCTGTATGCTTCGCATATCTGATGTCCTTTGCTTGGACTTTTCGTCTCTTTATATAGGCATGAGAAGTTGTCTGGCATTCAATTCAAGTCCAACTTGGATTCTAATAGAAGAATTGTTTTACTTATCAATTTACAACTTCTATATGAAGTCCAATTCTATTCAAGATGACCAACCTATGGATTCCAATTTGGAGTCAATGTCTATGTCGACTCCTCTACTTTGTTATTACCTCTGAATTTGGAGCAAAAATTATCTTCAAGAGATTGGATATATATATATATATATATATATATATATAAGCGGAGTTTCTTAAAATAAGTATACTTCAAGTCTTGTCTTTGAGCTCTTAAATCAAACACTCAATCCGAGCCTTGAAGTGGGAGCATTTGTAGACAAGTGAATTTTCAAGTAATTAAATTTATTTAATCCAGACTAATAAATAAATATTATTCGTCTGGGCTACTTGAATTTAATAAATAATGATTAAATATTGGACCACTACAACTGGGCCATATTAAATAAATCATTTTTAAAGCAATGCTCTGCATCCACTTGAAATAAAGTCCAAAGAAAAATAGTGGATCAAACTCAATTGGACTAATGAAATGCAAGCCCAAAATGTTAAGTTAAATATAGGTGTTAAGTTAAATATAGGTCCATTAAGATAATGGATTAAACATTAGGTCGCCCCAAATAAAGATTGGGTCAACCCAACATAAGTGAATGGGCTGCTTAACCCAATAAGTAAAACCCTAGTCTTCATTTACACCTATAAATAGGGGTCTTCCTCAAGTCTTAAAAAAAAGGGAAATCATTTTGGAAGCTACAGACAGACTTTCAACTGACAAAAACTCTCAGGAAATCTTCAACAGTCTTCAAAGGCGTCGCGATAAAATCCGGGAAGGCATAACGACTTTGTAAAATCGAAGGTTCGGCGCTTGGAATCAAATCGTATTTGATTCAAGATCAAATCTTCCAACACTAGGACGAAACAAATTCAGAAGAGGAGAATCGGAGGATCATTCCAGCTAAATTGGAGTCCTTCCAAGGATTGTAACTCACTATTGATTTGATTAATAAAGATTACCTTGTTGCGTAATTTTCGTGTTTCTGTTACAGATTCAATTTTATCGCATTACACTCTTTTCCTACCTTTTTTTCTTAAAAGTCTTGAGGATCATCAAGGCGGATCAAAGAACTCACATAGTTGGCAATCTCCAAGGACGCAATGCTAACATCTTGTCTAAAAGACTCGATTCTATTCAGAGTACAACAAATCTTGCTAGATTTACAATTATGCACCTTTCAGGCTTACAGGGGAATAGACTCACAGATACATAACTATCAATTAGCATATAAGGTGCTCGATTCACTCAACCAGCTTGTTTATACCATATTGAACCGCCTTGTGGGATCTCCACTTGGTCAGTTGGGTTGCCACTGAAGTTGAATCATTGATGGATTTTCAGTCCATTCCCAACCTGGATTTAAGGAATAAAGTAGTTTCTAATCCTTTTGTTAGAGGGTCTGTTATATTATCTTTGGATCCAACAAAATCAACAGACATTACTCTATCAGACAGTTTTTCCCTTATAGACCTTAAGTCTAATTTAGATGTGTCTCTTTGTCTTTTGGTTATACTTGGTACTCTTTATCTTAGCAATTGTACTTTGACTATCACAATGCACAGATACAACAGGAATGAGATTGCTAACCATTGGCAAAGAAGACAAAAGTCCATACAGCCACTCAGCTTCCGTTTCAGTAATATCCAAGGCACAAATCTCAGCCTCAAAAGTGGACCGAGTTATCAAAGTCTATTTACAAGACTTCCAGGCGACAACACCGCCGCCTATAAAACACGATTCAAGCTAGTCATAGACACCACAATTTGTCGCAGACTTTTTCTAAGAATATATTTGCTTACTAGAAAAACAGAGTATATACAGACCACGAACACGGTTAGCCGCAAATAATCAAGGTTGGTCGTAATCTTCTGAACTTATCCACAAACAAGTTTGGACAATTTCTCAGAGATTCAAGTGTACTCTATTTTTTCTTGCTAAATACCACTTTATAGAAATTTGAACATTTAACACACTCGAAAACATTTTGAATAAAGGGAAATAAATTTGATCACATAGACCAAAAGTTTTAAGAATGTTTTAAAATAAAAGTTTCATTCTATGCTTTTCTATGTGATTCATATCAAATTGAACAAGAGTTAGGGTTTACTTGATAGGTACCTTAAGACCAAACCGTAACATCTATTACTTCAACTTCAAAACTTGTTATTCCTCAAATCTTCAATTTGATGTCTTTTGCACATAAAATCTTCAACATCTGAGCTTGATAACCTTGATCTGATTTTCTACAAGATATTCTACCATAATGAACTTGTTATCTTTAAGCATAGGTCACTTGACTTGAATAGACTTGTAAAAATTGAGAACTTTCTTAAAATATTTAGGCTTCCATCCTTGAATCATTCACACTATCACAATAAAAAATTCATATAAAATATTTTTCAAGATCAAACTAAGTAGAGAGCCTAAGTCATTTCAAGATCAAACTAAGTAGAGAACCCTTAAGGGCTTACAGTCTCGTCTTTTTTTATTATAACAAACATTGATGTAATGTGTTAGGGTAAAAATAGATATAAAGCACAAGGAAGCAGATATACACAAGCTCAGAGCAAATAGGAACATGTATGCCACATAAAGACTCTAAAAAATAGCCTTATAACTCAACCAACCTCATTTCCTCATTCCTTCCCAAAAATAACAGGGCACTTTGTAAGAAACACATTTTTCTTCTAGAAGGTTTTGGGTTTTCAAAAAAATATAACATTTTAAAACTCCCCTGGAGATGTGCCACGTTTGATAAAAGAATGTGTAGACGTTTTCAGATAAATTAAGATAAGTATCAGTACACATATCCAACACTCGTTTGAAAAGCCATAGAAGATGATAGGAGTTGAAGGCCATGCTTTTTAAGAAACCAAGAATATGATCTATCCAGAACTGCGGCTTGCCGTGATGTCAATTGTGATTATGACTGAAAATAAATTGTAAAGAAAACCTGTTGTACCAATTTTGAGCAAACACTGCTCAAGAGTTTTTTAAAATGATCCCAAAGAACTTTGAGCAACTTTCTAAGAATGAAAAGAAGTTAAAACAAGTTTCTAATTTTTTGAAAAAACATTTTCAAACTCAAAAGAAAACCTTAGGTTCATTGGAATTTAAAACCCTTTTGAAACATATAGGTGGTTAAAATTTTGAAATAGCTAAGGTTTCACCAAACAACCACATCCTCAAGATGTAACATATGAAAACAAAATTGTTGGCACAAAAAATAGCTTCGCAAAATCACATATCAAGGAATTTGACATATATAAAAATATGATTGGAGAATAACAAGGATATGCTAAAAAAACACATATATCACATTAAGCACATCAAACTACTTCTCCACCTTTGTTAGGATGTTTAAGCGAATGGTGATTGACAAAAACATCAAAATCTCTGTACCCAAAATTGAAAGTGCAAAAGATTATTTGCAAGCCATTGAAGATCGGTTCAAGACAACATATTAGGTAGGGAGGATTTGATGTTGGTGTCAACCACCATTTGCATAAACATCATGCTTAGTCTCTTAGAATCAATATGGAGTTCTTTTTCCTTAGTGGTACTTTCACTAGTAAGTTGAGTTGGCTTCTCTCTAAGGATTGTCATGTCTAATTCAAATACTCCCAAGGAAAACTGAACTTGCTCTCTCCATTATGAGTAGTTGGTTTCGTTGAGTTTCATAATAGACATAGCATATGAATTAAATGTTGAGGGTATGCTAACTACAAATAGGGATACAAAAATATTTAGGCTTAAACAACACATGCAATAATTTTTAATATAATCAATATAATTCTAGACTCTCTTGTGGGTAGTCACCTAAAATTATATACATGATACCATTTTAGGGTCATT
>JAOCZM010000220.1:0-143832 GCA_026122235.1 Vinca minor
AAAAAAAAGCATGCATTCGTTGTAAAATGACAAAACTACCCTTGTTAAAAGTGGAATTTGCTCATTGTGCGAGAATAGCAAATAGGTACTTGATACAAGATAAATAAATTATCTTTAGTAAAAAAAAATTAACTCACTTAAAACAAATTATGAAAATGTTCATGTACAAAAAGATGAAAATACCCTTTCTTAAAATGATGAAAAGCGCCATTGGTCTAGAATGACATCAATGTCAATAGTTACAAAATGATGAAAATACTCTGATGTAAATGAAGAAAATACTCTTGGTTTAAAATGGTCAAAACACACATTTTTCAACATGACGAAAATACCCTTTATTGTAAAAAATTCATTTTTTAACACGAGTGGTATTTTCATCATGGTTATTCTTTTCATTTCTTATAAATGATATTTTCATTATTTATCAATAAATGTATTTCCGTCATTTTATATCGATAGTATTTTAGGCATTTTATGTATTTGGGTTATTTTCTATCATAGGAATTTTCAGCAATTTGAGCCAAAGATATTTTTCATCATTGTTAGCTGGGGTACTTTCGTCATTTGCATCAACAATATTTTCGTAATTAGTTAGAAATTAGTTAGAAACTAGCTTAATTGGCATAGACAGTTACATTACTTTTTTTTGCCAAGTGCATAGGCCGTTACTTTGTTAAGCATGTGTACAAATAACACTAGATGTAAACTTGCTTATTCATTCTATTCAATACAATACAGCAGAAAATTCCAAATATTTTTTCTTAGTACGTCACCCACTCAATCATAAAATCGTTTTTGTGAGGCTGTCACTCACATTTCTACTCGCATGAATTAGAGCGAGACGGTTCTAGGATTGTATTTTCCTTTCTCTGCTCTTAGGTTTATTCTTCTACAAATTTATTTCAAACTTAGCTCGGACTCAGAAGCAACTTAGCATGTTTACCAATATTTGGTTTGTTTTGTATTCAGATGGGCCCAACATTTAATGGACCGGACATGGTGGGAATACTATTTTTTGAAATCTCAAACACGCAGTGCTGACATTGGACCTTTATTGAGGATGACGATTTGACGTGACTGCCGCTACCCTGCAACATCGAAAAGGGGACAGATTGTTAGTAGTCTTGCTAGGGGCCAATTAGCGATATGTTGTGCGTTTTATATCTATTTGAGCATTTCATATGAATAGTTAATTTTGCTTATGAGCATCAAATGCGTGATTTGATAGTAAAAGCTTCGTTTCTTTCATGTAATTACTTATTCTAGTTGTCCCTAGTTTTATGTAATCTATTTTACAATGAAATAAAACTAGTATGATGTTTGATTGATTATTACGTTTTACTAATCATGTGTAATGAATACAAATCATATCATAGATGCGATATATAGGGATACATTGTATTGGGACATGATCAGTTAGAAGTAATACTTCATGGTCCTTAGTCATAAGTATTACTTCCTCAATACTATTTTAGAATCCTTAGACCTTATGTCTCCATTGATTCTAGCATGAATGGAGCCACGTTTTGACTCGATCGATGCGTTGCTTTTAATCGAGTAATCAATACATGATGATCGGATGTAGTGTCCTATCATGGCTTGAATGAAAGAGGCATTGTAAGGAATTCATCCCTCTCTTATTAGAGAGAGATATCCATGAGCCCCTCGATAGGGAAAGACTGCCTAAATGCATGGCAGTGCTTTCAAATGTATTTGATAAAGTGGTTATCGAATACTATTTATTGGAGCAGTCTACCCAGAGATCGAGCATAAATACAATTAAGCTTAATAAGGGGTGGCGACTACCATGCCTTATGCTTAATTAGGGATATCGCGAGACAAAGGGATTAAATAGTGGATTGATATTAGGTTCCACCGTAAATTCATTCACTTTGGGTAGTCACATTGTCCCGCTAGGGGACCGCTTGTGATTTATGAACACATACTACTACTAAGTGTGTTTTTCATTGCCACTTTGTGAGATGAACTATAGGGTCACACACATAGGCGAGCTAACTGAAGCTTCATGTCCAGATTCAATGAATCTAGAATGTGTCTAGGTTCATTGTATCGACATTTATTTTTACGAGAATAATAAAGCGTTATTATTCGAATTATAGATAAGGGGCATTTTCGGTATTTGGTTAATAGCTGGGATTACGTGGGAGTTATTATCAGATAAAGACTCCCACTACCGCCAGAAGTCTAGGGGACGTGGGAGTTAAAGACTCCCATTGCCGAGAAGAAGTTGAGGGATGTGAGAGTTGGTTATGGGAACAAACTCTCATACCCTATATAAACCACTCTTGGCCGAAACCCTAGCGTAAGAGATTTTCAGCCGAAATACCAAAACCCACAAGAAATTTGATTTCTTGTTATGCCTCATTTTCTCCCTAATTCCAGAAACTCAGAAAAACGGAGAGCTAGCATTCGCTGCCCGTTTTGTCGCGTGGATACCGGTAGGGAGTAATTCCGCAAGGGAGGACTCAAGGCGATCATTGCATCCGAGCCATAAAGATAGCATCTTCCATTCAAGAATCTGATTCCTGAACTCAAAACGTAAGTCTTTTCTTGTAATTTTCCGATTCGTTTTGTATGAGCGGATTCTTCAGGGGAGGACTTATGGGTGTTTGGAATGAGTTTCCGCCCATGAATCCCTTCACCGATCGGGTATGGATTTCGTGCCTGCCTCACCCCACCCTATTGAGTTTATCAAATCAGCCAGAAAAGAAAAAGAAAGTTGGAAATTTTTCTGTTTTCTTATTACTTTGAAAAGTCAAGTACATCACATATATATACACTATAAAATGAAAGAAAACTTCCCCTAACTAACTGTGCCAACTGGCCTATACAAAGCTGGTCATTAATTAGCCAATAAACCGACTTAAACCACCCTAACAAACTGGGATATTTACACTAAATAACTGCCACATCATCAGCTAAAATGTCTTCATGGTTGTGTTCTTGCTTCTTTGTTAGAGCTTAACTCATGCTATCTTTGACCAATGGATCCATACTGCTCAATACACCCCGCCCGCCCTCCCCATTTTGCCCCATCTATATTATATTGTTATAATATTGTTATTATCCGGCCTAATCGTGTTTAATTTTCATTTTAATATACTAATTGTACTTATTTTTTAATGATTAATGATTTTTTTTTTAAAAAAAAAGTAGTGCGGGTCAGATTTGTCGCGAGATTTTTTTAATTTGTGACAGGTCACGGGGCGGGACGGGACGGGAAAATTTACACAATTTGCTAACCCTAAATCCCTATACAATTTAGATTTGCAACCATAAGTACTACAAAATCATTACATTCTGGACAACCACCCCCCCCAAAAAAAAATTTAAAATATGAAAATTCAGCCCGTGTGTAGTATTTCAATAAATTTCATATGAAACTTTTTATTTTATTATAGTTTACGAATTGACCACGTAAATTAATAAGTACATTTTAATTGTCTAAATTAATTTGTATAATAAATTGATTGGAGTATTAATTATAATTAATGTTATCTCAAGGTCCTTAGCCTAGTGGGGCAACGGTCTTCCCACGACTTGTTCGATACCCTGCCCGCGCATGGGGCATGCTTTAAATTGTCTCCCTTTCTAGGGTTATCTCCTCCTCCTCTTGTGAGGTTGCTACTCTCCCACTTTGGGGTGTACGCCCGTCTCGGGCTTCAAAAAAAAAGTATAATTGATGTTATTCAATGAAGTATATATATATATATATATATATATATATATATATATATATATATATATATATATATATAAGTGTGTGTATTATATTAGATTATGTACATGTAAAGATTAATCGTTAAAAGTTATACTAGATTATTTATTTTAATTGATCTATCATTATAAGTTATACTAGAATACTTGTTATACAAATATATTGATTATAAGTTGATGATCGCTCTAATAAATAATTTTCTTATACATAAGAATGATACTATTTGATTGGACAATGTATATGTAAAGATCAATCGTTATAAGTTATATTAGATTACTTATTATAGTTGATCGGTCATTATTAGTTATATTATATTACTTGTTATACAAAGATATTGATTATAATTTGATGATCACTCTAATAAATAAATGTCTTATACATAAGAATGATACTATCTTATCGTACTGTGTAAATTTAAAGATCAATCGTTATAAGTTATATTAGATTAGTTATTATAATTGATTGATCATTATAAGTTATACTAGATTACATATTATACAAAGATATTGATTATAAGTTGATGATCACTCTTATAAGTAATTGTCTCATATAGTAGAAGGACACTCTTTGATTGAACTATGTATATATAAAGTAAAAAAGTATACAAACGTTAAGTTATAAGTGTTTAATGAAGAAATTATTATTTAATAATGTGCTAATTTAAATTAAGATTCAATTCATTTGTAAAATTATATTAAACATTACAATTTCAAACACACTTGATAGTATATAATTACAAGTTTTATCAACTAAAATTACGATGAATAATCGAATGTATTATTTACTAAAATGTACATAATTAAATAAAACTTGTTAGAAAAAAAAAGAGGCTAAAGGAAATGAACTTGAGACCTCCCATCTTTTTGAAATCCCCACATTCTATAGCCAAGCCATCCATGCAAACTGGCTTAGTTTACAAGAAAAACGCAGGAAAATATATAGCACGTATATATTCGACGGAGGTTACAAGAAAAAAAAATCGGAACCCGAGAATTTGACTTGAGAGTTCCAAGAGTAATATTTGTTGCCAATCTCGAGAGTAATAATGCCTATGGTAATGATGATGTCTATCTCGGGTATCTATCAGTGTCAAATCCCCCATATTTCTCTCTTGATTAGCCCAAATCCCATCCCATCTCTCTAATCTTTCCATTATTCATTAAAATTGCACTAGAACACAAAAAGAACAATAACACCAGAACAACGCATTCATCTTCTTCCCCAAAAATCTCTGAATTTGTATCGCTTACAACTCTCTCAATATCAAATCAATCCATCATCACACACCATTTTTTTTTTTTAATTTGGGGAAAGAATTTTACACTATAAATATCATTTCTTCATGGATGTCTAAAGGAAGAAGGCTAAAAATTTTCTTAGATTGAAATCACAAAAAGAAAGGAAAAAATGTCTTCCACTGGAAAACGTTCTTGTTCTCCGCAGATACTTCGGCGAATGAACCCATTCCAAAATTTACAGTCTAATCAACTACCAAGCACGAGTTGCGTGTTAGTGAAGGTAAGTTGATTTTTATTGATAAATGTTTTATGGGTGGATGATGAATCCGACTCTGTTGGTGTTGGAAGATTGCTGCTGGGATGTTTGTTTGTGAAAGAATTTGGGATGTTTTTGTATTGATTTTACCAGTTTGAGGAAGAAGTTTTTTTTGGGAATGGTGGTACTTTAACTTTTGCTAATTTGCATTAGCGAAGAACCTAGTGAAGCATTTGCACTGGGTTCTTTGGAGATGCTTGGTCCGTTGAAGGTATTTGTTGTTGGTAAATCTGCTCCCGTTTGCAAAATCCATTTGTAGTGTAATTTTTTTTTGTTTCGTTTAGGTTTTGTTAATTTCATGTAGTAGTTCTATTGGATGTATTAATGTAGTGTTACTTTTGTTAATTATGTTTAGTGATGTACTATGTGTGACACCCCTGACCCTCTCGGTCGGGTGTGCCGCGTGCCTCTCGATCTTGGGTTCTATTTTTTTACAATATAAATTACATGTGGATAAAAAATTTTCTAAACTATTCTATGGCTTCTAAGTTGACTTCGGTCTTTGATTTGAAACCCATGTACTGATTTCTAATCCCAAGCTTTATTGCGCACTCACGATACCAAAATATTCTAATTTGGGTTTGTGTCTAGCGTTGACTCAAGTCTCGGTTCAACTCTACCCCTTCATAATGTTCTTGTTCTATCCACTCAATCTCGCAAGAACTAAAACAGAAAAGCGAGAGAAAGGGTGGGCTATAAATAACCCAGTGAGTTCCCGAGTGAAGTGTGTGTGCGGTGATTTGAAACTCATTTTATTTTGAAGACACGGACAAACTTTCTTTATTCAGAAATACTTTTCTTTTTCCAAAACAATTTAGAAATTATTTCATTTTAGAAAATATCCTTTATATGGGATATTCTTTCTTTTCAATTTC
Source organism: Vinca minor (assembly GCA_026122235.1). Taxonomy (NCBI): domain Eukaryota; kingdom Viridiplantae; phylum Streptophyta; class Magnoliopsida; order Gentianales; family Apocynaceae; genus Vinca; species Vinca minor. The sequence goes on from JAOCZM010000220.1 coordinate 6,169, forward strand.
AGAAATATCCACCGGAATAAAAATACCATTCCGGGTAAAAAGAGCGCATGACCGGCCAAGTCAATAACTCTTTAGTCAATACCAGCCTTACTCCAGACGTGTTCACGATTTTCAACCTTATCCCCACTTTCAGAATTATGTAACCACAAGTCAGAGTACCGCCCGACTAGTAAGCTAACGACTCCCCGAGTTAAACCTCCTAATCCAGAGACATGTCAGCAGGTATATTGAAAACCATATGTGGTAACGTAGGGGATACAGTCAGCCCGTTGCTTTCCCTGCCCCTAACGCTTCCACACAGTATGGGATCCCATGAGATTAACAGAGTAACCACAACCAAAGGTGCGAGATGCCCTTGTATGAGTGACTAGCCTCGTACCAGTGCAGACCCCCAATGGTCGGTAAAGGGCTACCATTTATGTGTGCAGTGTAAGCACCATTTTCGATCATAATTCCAGTAACATTCCATAGTTGGCATTCATTTACTTTTCAGATATACTTTCCAGAATCATATTTTAGAAATACTGTAACTTTTCATTTGTAAACAATTTCTCTTTTTTTCAGAGATACTTTCCAAAATTCTCTTAAGAAATATTGTAATTTTTTATTTATAAACAGTTTCCATAAAACACATTTATAAAACAAGTTCTCCGGTTTTGAGAGGAAACTCACCTTACCCTCTTACCGTTTGTACTTTCTTCAAGATCTGTACCTATTTTGCAAATACCAACCCTTTCGGAAATACTTATAAAACTTAATGATATGCAAGACTTAATATGCCTAAAACTCTTCAGACAAAGTTTCTAGGCTTCTGAGTCTTTTGTGTAAATTTCTAAAGTTCAGGGACTAAAATGTAAATATTTATCCTACGATATTTCAATGCTTTTGAAGACATAAATATATCATATATATTACGATTAGTCTTATAAAATTTTCCGAAATGGTTCATAGGCTTAAACGGGCCTTAAAAGTGAAATATAAAATTATAGGGACTAAAATGTAATTTCCAAAAGCTATTTCGGACTCTGAATATAAGTTATCTGACATATTTTATTTTAATAATTTTCGGTAATGTTTTCTTTTATATTTTTGGCCCAATTAAATATTAAGAATATAAAGTAGACAATTTATACTTTGTTGCAATTCAAATAATTTTTATAGGACTTATGTAATAATAATTATTTGTCTTTTAAGTCCTTACTAGATATTTCCTAAATCCCTACTTCTAACCAAAAATGTCACCCGCACTAGATTAGTCCCCTTTTTCTTCTTCTTCATCGATATCCCCTTCCCAGTAGCTTTTCTACCCTTTTTTTTTTTTACCCTTTTGCGAGCTCCTCCCCCCGTCACCGTTCTTTTTCTTTTCTTTCTTTTCCTTCTTCTTCTCTCTACTTTAATTTTTCTCAAACTCCAAAATCCCTATATCCCTAATTTAATCTTTATTTCTAAATTTCACTGTTCTTTTTCTTCTTCTCTTTTTTCCTCTTCTCTCCTCTCTCTCATTTCTGCCGCGGATTGCCGCCTCCGCCAATTCTCTCTTTTCTTCTCTCCTCTCTGCCGCGTATTGCCGCCTCCGCCACTTCTCTCTTTTTTTCTTACTTTGCTTTATCCCTTCTCGGCTTTGTCTTCTCCGTCTCAGGTCTCCGGTCGCCGTCAATGGCCAGCCACCACTGCCGCCGCTGTTCCTCCGTCACTGTCACCCTCTCGCCTTCTCAGGTTTGTCTCTCTCTCTCTCTCTCTCTCTCTCTCTCTCTCTCTCCCCCAATTCTTCCAATCTCTAAATCCCTAAATTTAACTTTTATTATCTTTTAAATTTTATTTTATTTTTGGCTATTTCCTTCTCTAAACTGCCGCTGCCGCCATGCTGTTCCGCCTCCGGCGCCGTCCTGCCGCCGCTGACCACCATCATCACAGCAAGTTGTCTTTTCCTATTTTATTTTCTTTCCTCTTTTGTTTATTATTCTTATAGTTAATATTCTAACTATTATTATCTGTTATACTTATCTGTTTTTCTTTTTCCGCTATATTACAGTTATTACTAGTATTATTATTATTATTCTTAGTATTTTCCATACTTGGTGATAAAATAGACTTGGGGACTTGATCTATTTATTTGTTTTATTGTTTTTCTACTAGACTTTTATAAAACAACATTCAAATTCTTAAAAGTTGTAGAAATCCATTCAATTTAATTAACCTCCTTTTTTCCATTTAAAAATTACATAAGCTTAATCAAATTCCTTTTTAGGTGAAAGTTTCATAAACTAATCAAATTTCTTGAAAGAAAGTAAGGTAATTAAAATTCTAGTATTTCTTCCTAGTTTCAAATTATAAATAAAGTAGAAAATTATTAAAATACTATTTCAATAACAGGTTAAAAGATTCAAGGAGATTTAAAAGTTAAATTTCCAAATATTCAAGGAAATCTAACTTTAAATTTCCATAAATCCATTTTTATCTTATTTAGTGTCTTAATGAGATTTAAAATGTAAATTTCTCTTTTCTAGTCTAGGATCAAGTAAGAATTTAGATTTATATTCCTCCTGCTTTCACCCTGTCTTAACCTGGGACAAAAATTCAATTAGGAAAGTCTCTACCAGGTGGGATAGGGTCACGAGTGCTCTCGGGATTGCGTTTCCACAATCCTCGGGCACCACAGTCTCAGAGGAGTATAATCTAATTTTTACATGAGCCCGATTAACCTAAGTTCGTTTATTGTGTAGATCAAAATAACAGATTGAAAGTAAAAGTACCTGCTGGATATTAGGCAAAGTAACGGGAACACTTTTAGAAAAATTAGTCAATAATGTATTGGTTTTGATTTTCTGATAAAAGTATTCACAGAAGATCCGATTAAGGTAATTGTGATATAATTCACCGGAAAAACATCCTTGGCCAATAAGAAAAAACCATATGTTTGTTGACCAGTAAATTGCCTTTATTAGTCTTCCCCAATCACACAAGAAACTTATTTCACACAAGAAACTTCTCTGATTAGTAGGGAATCATAACAATACATGCATGCTGCTTCTCTATTGCTTTTTTTTTAATACAAATATAGGTGGGAGGCAAAACATCATTTTGATTCTGATTCTGATAACTAATTTTGATTTCGATACTAATTGAAGTAATTTTAGTTGTTGGAATATTTGATCATATTGTATTGTTTAAATAAATTGTTTTTACTGATAGTTAATAACTCAGCAGTCAACCTAAATGACTTAACGATCTTTCAACATAGTACTAGCAAAATTGTCATTAGCACTAAAATTGGATTGAAAATAGAAAAGCAGGAACTAATTCACAACGGTTAGCTCAATTCAGAGAAAGAAACTTCTCCAGCGATTAAGTTTCTGAAATAGCTGCAAATAATATTTATTGCGATTTAATTTTTTATTAACAAAAAAAGAAAATAGAGAAACAATTTGCAATTGGCAAATTCAGGACAAAATATCCATATATTAATCAAACTCGAAAAAAATTTGCCTACAAATATCTGGAAGAATTACAATGAGATTTTTTATTCTATTACATGACTACAATAAGCCATGAAAGAATCATGAAATTGATCAAAATAAAAAAAAAAAATCTAAACTAAACAAAACTATATGAAAGTTGTGCCTTCTAGATTATGATGTAGCAGCTTATGAGCAATCTGATCTCTAGCTTGAAGTGCATTGATAGACCTAACACTATTTTCAGGGACAACTTCATCATCAAACAAATCAAACCTTAAATCATCACCAAGTCCTTCATTATTCATCTCACATATGTTATGCAAAACACAAGAAGCTCATTCAAAGCATGTTCAGTCCAAGTAAGATTTTGCTTTGTATAAGGTACTAATAACCAATCCATGAATGGATATCAAGAATTCCCAACAATCAAAACATCTTTCAAAAGTCCTCTGTTTGCTCTTTGATAAAGTGCTGATTGTTCAAGAACTTTATCGTCAGTCATTGAACCAGGCCATCCAACACATATATCAGTAAAAGCTCCATTAGAATTAACAACCCCTTGAACCGTAATCGAATAAGAAGTCTTCTGATACCAACGTTAGGAATCCCCGAATAAACTTCGAAATCCCTTTTAATTCCCCTCATTAGGCCATTGTAAGAACTTAGGCATCAGAACATTCCTTATAGCAGAACTAACTTATGACAAGTCGAAATTCCTAACCTGAATCTCTTAGATACTTCCCTAAGAGGCTCCCCAGTGGCTAATCTCCATATACAAACAGCAACCCTTTGTCGAACCGGAATAGCTAATAGCAACATGGTATCTTTTTTAGTCACTACTGATTCAAGTTCTTCACAAATCATATCAAAAGTTGCTTTGCTCATTCGAAATGCATTTTTAAATTCTTCCTTTGGAAAACCTTTACTATTACAATGCTCCCACCATGCTTTAGACCTATCCTTCACCCATAACCTTCTCTGAGAGCTTCCCACTCCGGCTGGCGATGTCGTTTCGGTTTCTGGCGATTCTCGACGAGCCCTTTTTTATCCGGATCCAATACTACTACTATCTGGCTTCATTTTCAATTGATCTCTTTCAGAACCCCGAAAATTTGGAGAATTTGCGAGGTTTTGAAGATTTTCTTGAAGATAATTATGCAAATTCAAATAATTGTTAAAAACTTCTTCAAAGAAATTATTAGTCTCATTACCAATTATTTTCCTCTTTTTGGAGAGATTAATTTGAGAAGATGGGTTCAAATTGAAATTCAAAATCAAGAGTGGGTTGTTCTTGTTGTTCAAAATCTTGGAAAAAGGGGGAGATATAGTCTTCAGAAGAATAAGGAAATTGGAAAGAAGAAGTAGTAGTGATTCAAAAGAAGAAAAAATAAAAAATAAAAAAATAACTAAAAGAAGAAACAACACAAGGTACATGCATCCTGAATATAGTCTTCAGAAGAAGGAAGCTTGTGAGAGAGCTAACGCGGAAACGGTTTTTGACGCTGACTTGGACTATAGGATTTTTTTTCTCATGTTCTCTCTCTCTATATAAAGAACTGTTACATGCATCCTGAATATCAGCCCCCCTCTCTCTCTCTCTCCCCCGAGGTTAAAGAAAATATCAGCGCCTCTCTCTCTCTCTCTCGCCGAAGTTAAAAGATGGTGGACAACGCTCAGAACCGCCACCAAATTCCAAAGCAAGGTCGTTTTGATGATGATGGAAAACTCAAAAGAACTGGTATACACTCTCTGAATTAAATTACGCGTTATACACATATTTTCAGTGTTAAAAAAGTATATTGACAAAAAATCAATAAAACTGACAAACATATACAGGACACGTGTTCAAAAGTGACTCTAAATCACTAGTTTTACACTATTTTGACAAAAATCAGTAATTCATGTATAAAAATAGTTAGAATAAAAATTTACTAACAAAAATTAAAAAGCATCATGCAAAATTAAAATCCAAAATCACACAAATCTTGTTTATCCGTACATAAACAGATGATTAGAAAGACAATTGTTTTATTAGAAGGATTTTTTTTCTCTTTCTTCACATTGGTTTGTATGTGAGCTCAAATTTCTAAATAGAATTTTCTTACGAGGAAGAGAAGAAGAAGTTTGGTATTGTTGTTGATACACAGAGAGTGTAAATAGGCCAGTCCAGTAGTTCAAAATAGTGATTCCTTTGTACTAGACTGCTTTTAACCCTCTTCTATTCTATTATCTTTTCTACCCAAACAAAAAAAAGCAAAATTTGTTATATATATATATATAGAGAGAGAGAGAGAGGTTTTTCATTCAGTGTGAATTAAAGAATAATTTCTTCAGGCATTGTGTGGACTGCAAGTGCACATATAATAACTGCGGTTATTGGCTCTGGGGTGTTGTCTTTGGCTTGGGCCACCGCACAACTGGGATGGATTGGTGGCCCGACCGCCATGTTCTTGTTCTCCTGTGTCACTTATTACACGTCCACTCTTCTCGCCGCTTGTTATAGGTCTGGCAATTCTAATACTGGTCTATGTGGATGCAGTCCGAGCTAATCTTGGTAAATTTCACCTCTAAATATACGTAAATAATTTTTGCCCTTTTTTTTTCGTAAGTAAAGTTTTATTTTAACTTTTTTTATGCATAAATTATTTTCGAACTATTTCTTTTATTAAATTAATGTGAAACTGGTGATTTTTTTGTCATTTTTAATCTATATGTTCTGCACGTATTTTCATTGTTAAAGATTTAAATTGAAAAAATATCATAAAGACGGACAACTATACACAAAACGAGTGTTAAAAAATGGCTGGAAATAACTAGTTTTACATTATTTTGACAAAAACAGTAATTCAAAAATAGTTGGGACTAAAATAAAAGTTTATTGACAAAAAGACAAAACAAAAATTCTTTATGTATATATAGGGAGGTTTTTCAACAAATTCTGTTTTCCACCGTTGCTTATTTATCTTGCAAAAATTAACAAGCATCTGGAGAATTTTCAGGGCTAATTTTTCCTTTTGGAATTGATATTTCAAGTGGATTCCAAATGAAAGTATATGGGGCAATCTAATATATAAATGTTTTTGGAGTTGCAGTTGGATATACCATTGCATTTGCTATAAGTATGATGTAAGTTTAGAAGCCAAACCAACCCCCAAAGAAACGAATTACTACCTCCATTCCTAAATACAATACTTTTGGAACAAGTACCGAAAATTAAGGAAGAAAAATCAAAAGTGTTTTGTTATTTAAAATACTAATATTATTATTTTAAATATAACTTGTATGCCACTAATTCTATTTAAGATAATAATATTGGTATTTTATTTTTAAAAAAACATTTTAATATTTACTTCCGTAATTTTTGCTACTTATCTTGAACGTCTAATTATTGAAGCTAATAATTTTGACTCAACAGGGCTGTCTAAAGGTCTAATTGCTTTCATTCCAGTGGAGGCAAAAATCCTAGCAAAATTTCAAGCAATCCTTGCATGATAGCTTTCGGTGTTGTTGAAATCTTTTTGTCCCAAATTCCAGACTTTGATCAGATTTGGTGGCTTTCAATTGTTGCTGCAGTCATGTCCTTTATTTATTCTACCATTGGTCTTGGCCTTGGTGTTGCCAAAGTTGCAGGTATCAAAGTGTTCTTACTTATATATCGATCCAAAAATTCGTCTTCGAGTATTGATTTCAAATTTTGTTTCTCGATTTTTTCCGCCTACAGAAATTGGCAAAATAAAGGGAAGTCCGACTGGAATAAAAATTGGAACAGTGACTCAAGCTGATAAGATATGGAGAAGTTTTCAGGCCTTGGGAGCCATTTGAAAAACACAAGAGGGGGGGTGAATTGGGTTTTTATACAAATTTGCTTCTTTTTCTTGAGATAAAGAGATATGGAACTAATATATGAAGCTTTGTAGAAATGAAGCAATGAGAGCAAGACAAGTGATTTAGAGTGGTTCGATTCACAAAGAATCTACGTCCACTACCTTGAGTATCTCCCAAGGATTTCCAACAATTTCACTAAGAAAAAGGCTTGTTACACTTGTGGCTAACTCACTAAGAGTTTTACACACAACCACAATTTACTTACTCACAAAGAGTACTTTCCCACACTAAGTAGGTTTAGACACAAGAATACCCTATCACTAAGAAAGGGAAGGATGAAGATATAATGATACAAGTTCTTCACTCACAAGTGGAGTAAATATACCTTTGAAGATCTTTACTTTAATGCTCTTGAACTTTTGTATTCAACACTTTTTGTCTTGCTTGTATAAAGATTGATTTTTGGACTTTTTAAATCATCAAAAGGAATAAATGCTTTTTGATAGCTAGAGCTTTTAAGAATATTCAATGTAGATTTGTCAAGGTTCTTGTTGGAAGAATATTCAGCTTTAGGGGTCTTTATAGATTTCAAAAACGTCCAAAAAAAGCGACTTTAAAAGCGGTCGGGATAACGGCTAGTTTTTGCGAGCTCGGATGACCGAAACAAGTCTCGGATGACCGACTTGGAGCAACTTTCGGTTGACCGAGCCCGAAAGCTTCGGTCGACCGAACCATAATCTCGGTCGACCGACCCAAGCTTAGGTCGACCGAACTTTGACAGAACAACTCTCGATAAATCCTTCGGTTGATCGAGAAAATCTCGGTTGGCCCGACTTTTCGAGTATGAGAGATGATGTTTTGACCTTTGTTTTGAAATCTCTTGAAGACTAAAAGGTTTTTCCAAAATGTAATAAAAAAGAATACTTGGAAAACTTTTCTAAAGGACTTAACTTTAAAATCAAGGGCTTTTTGAATATAAGATCAATTTTGAAACTTTATCCTTTGAAAACGAGTTTATAAAACGTGCAAGACTTTAGTGTTGTATGCTTAAGTTCATAAGAGCATTTTGGTTAGAGCTTGTAAGATAACGACAAATAAAACTAGAAGCTTTCCTAACCAAACCTAAGTCTTCAATCTTCAATCTTCAATCTTGTTGATATGTGCCTTGAAGGTCTTGATTGTAGCTTGATTGAAGTACTTAGTGCTTCCACAATGAGTTTCATTATTCTATCACAAAGATGTAAGACATTAAACATAACATCAAATGTTTGTCTATTATCAAAAATCGAGTTTGTTCGCCCTTAGGGGCTTACAATCTCCCCCTTTTTGATTATGACAAACTTTTATGTAAATAGATAGAGTATGAGCAATAATAAGAACAAGGAAGCATGGCAAAAAAAAATTTAAAAAAAATTAAGAGTGACAACTAGTGTTTTAGAAGATAAACAGTGAGAAACCCAAACACTAGTGCTTTAACTTCTTTTGCCAACTCATTAGGGACTCTTAGAAGAGCCACTAAATACCTACCATCCTCCGAGTCCTCCTTCCTTCCAACTACAAGACAGTTTTGAGAAAATTACTATATTAAGACAATTAAATGCTCCCCCTCAAAACATGCCATATTAAAGATAAAAACAAAGAAAAATATATAAAGAAAACTTCCTTAGGCTCCAGTGAGTTGATAGCAGAAAAAAATCAACATTGAATTTTGAAAGCGCATGGATCTCGGTCGACCGAAAGCTACGGTACCTCAACTCGGTCGACCGAAGTAGGAGAAAAATTCTGCAACATTTTTTTGCATTACGAGCTGTCTCCCGAGAATTTATATCGGTCTACATACACACCAAGACAGATCGGTATTCGATTATAAAAAAACCATAATCCATAAAGTTTTTCTCCCCTTTGGCATAATCAAAAAAGCCATAAATAACCAATTAAAGAAGTGATTAGCCAAAACATAAACAATATTCGGTTCCCACAATAAGTCATGCAAAAACAGTTCAAAAATGTCAACATAAACAAAAACAAGTGCAATATCAAGTGCCCGACTCAATTTTTATCTTGATCCTCTTCACTTGAGATATTAAGAGCCTTAGCCATTTTGTCCACTTTGGAGGACACTTTTTGAACATCGTCTTTTATGCACCCTATCTCCTTTGACATGTTCTCCATTTGTTTTGCCATATTCTTCATGAAGGCAAATATACATTTGATTTTAGACTTCTTTGGAGGAGTGCCTTTTGATGAACCTTGTGATGTAGAATGGGATTGACCTTGTTGACTCTTTTCGGATGAGGAATGTTCACTTGAGCTAAGTGGATTGGGTGCTTCAAAGTTTTCTTGCCCATCATTTCTTGGTTGAGAAGATGCTCCAACTCTAGTTCCTTCAAGAGCCCGTTGCTTTTCAATCTTGATAAGTGTTTTGAGCATATATGGGGACACATTTCTTGCAAGGATTGAAGCTCCAAGTTCTTCATTGGTTGTATTCCGAATGAATTTCCATTGATTATCAATATATATCATCTTCAATCGGTGAAAACAAGCTTCATCTATTTTGATAACCCTTTGCTTCAAAGGATTATGTAAATCAAGTCTAAACTTAAGAAAGAGCCTACTAAGAACATTTCCATAGGGAATAAAATTTCTTGAGCTTTTGATGGCAGCCGGGGAAATGTTGAAGAGCAAGATGAGCAAAATTTAATGCTTTCCTTTCAATAAGATGTTGCATTATAACCATTTGCAGGAAAGTAATTGAAGACTTGTGCCCTTTTACTGGAGTAACAAGGTTGGATACAAAGAAGTGCAAAATCCGACCAAACTCATCCAACTTGTCTATCTCCCTTTCCTTAGCATCAGAGAAACTACCATGAATACTAAATTCGGATTTAAAGTTCTTTAAGTTAAATAGCTCAATATCATCCGAATTTACGGTATTCTTGTAGAACCTCTTAGCATAATCCACATATTTTACCCCAATAGCTTCACAAAACATCCTCTCCCAGAAAACAAATTCCATTTTATTAACACAAGATCTATATTGAATTAAATCCTCATCCTCATCACTGACTTCTCTCCTCAGATTAGCACCAAATTCATATACAATGGAGGGGTAAATAGGTTCATCAACATCAAAAAGATTTACCCAACCCATATCATCGAACAAACCCGTAACAACATCTAAACCTTTACCTTGAATGAACATGCTTTCATCCACTAATATAGGTAGTCATAAAACCCCTTTTTGATGAATTAAGAGTCTCAAACAACTTCTTAGTGAAGCATTGTAAAAGGAATTTGTTACCTTTGAAGTGTAGAAGTTTGAGGATCCTCCTACCTCAAAATTTGAAGGAGGTGATACCGCTTGAAGGTGAAGGCGAGTAATCGTCCTCCGAATGACTAGAATCATCCTCTTGAATCTTCTTCCCTTTTTCCAACAACTTTGTGAGCAATTTGCTTGACCCTCTTCTTTGATGGAGCTTGAGATGGTTCTTTGAGTGAAATCCCTTTTTCAAGGGGTCGTTTGGGAAGATTTCTTGGTGGATTTTTCCGAGGAGGAGTAGTATCATCATCATTCCCTCCTTTGTTAGGGTTTTTGGTTCGTACCATCTCAAATTTAGTTTGATTTTGTAGTGGGAATACTTCGGTCAACCGAGATAAGAAGAATTGAGGCAAAATCGATGATAATTTACCCTCTTGAGTAATAAGAAGAGATTGGATGTTGATATAAGGGTTTAATTTGGCTTGGGTAGAGATAATTTCGATTTTAGAGACAAAGAATTAGAGAGAAAACTGATTTTGAAGATGAAAGGGTTTATGAAATAAGAAAGAGATTCTCGGTTTATATCCCTGACCCGACAGACTCGGTCGACCGTTCCTATCTTCGGTCGACCGAGATGATTCGATAGCATCATCGGTCGAGGGTTCTCTAAATTCGGTCGACGAGGTCACAATCGGTCGGCCAGACTGCGTGCTTTCGGTCGTCAGAGATATTCATCATATTCCCTGCACACTTAATACACAAATCGAGTCCCGGAATTTTTGTGATTCAGAGGCAACGCCTTAAATAATCAAACCTTTCTACGTTAAGGGGCTTTGTGAATATGTCCGCAAGTTGTTCATCGGTGCAAATAAAGTTTATGCAAACATCACCTTTTACAACATGATCACGAATGAAATGATGTTTGATTTCTATATGCTTAGTTCGGGAATGCTGAATGGGATTCTTTGTCAAATTGATTGCACTAGTATTATCACACAAGATAGGGACATGATGAAATGCAAGCCCAAAGTCCACAAGTGTATGCATCATCCATAAGATTTGAGCACAACAACTACCGGCGGCTATATATTCCGCTTCGGTGGTGGAAAGAGATACACTTGCTTGTTTCTTGCTATACCAAGAGACTAATGCATGACCAAGAAATTGACAATGCCCACTAGTGCTTTTGCGCTCAATGCGACATCCCGCATAATCGGCATCCGAATAACCTATCAAATCAAAAGATGCACTTCTAGGATACCATAACCCATAATCATATGAACCAATAAGATATCTAAATATGCGCTTAACGGCAACTAGATGAGATTCTTTAGGACAAGCTTGAAATCTAGCACATAAGCATACGGCAAACATGATATCCGGCCTACTAGCGGTTAGATAAAGAAGAGAACCAATCATACCTCTATACCTTGTTTCATCTACCGTTTTACCTTTTTCATCCTTGTCAAGCTTGATGGTAGCACTCATAGGTGTGTTGCTTTCCTTAGCACCATCCATACCAAACCTTTTGAGTAGTTCTTTAGTGTACTTGGCTTGGTTGATGAAAATTCCTTCATCGGTTTGCTTGATTTGTAATCCAAGAAAATAATTGAGTTCTCCCATCATGCTCATTTCGAATTCATCTTGCATAAGCTTAGAAAATTCTTCACAAAGCACTTCATTAGTAGAACCAAAAATAATGTCATCTACATATATTTGCACAAGTAAAATATCATGAGATGCATTTGTTTTAATGAAAAGTGTAGTGTCTACAAGTCCTCTTGAAAAACCAATAGAAATGAGAAATTTGCTCAAACGCTCATACCAAGCACGAGGAGCTTGTTTTAAACCATACATAGCTTTTGTAAGTTTATAAACATGGTTTGGAAATTTTTCATGCAAGAACCCGGGAGGTTGTTCAACATATACTTCCTCCTCAATAAAACCATTTAGAAATGCACTTTTAACATCCATTTGAAAAAGTTTGATACCTTTAAAACATGCAAAAGCAAGAAGCATTCTAATGGATTCAAGTCTAGCCACGGGAGCAAAAGATTCCTCAAAATCAATACCCTCTTCTTGATTGAATCCTTGGGCAACAAGTCTAGCTTTGTTTCTAATGATCTCACCAAGTTCATCAAGTTTATTACGAAAGATCCACTTGGTTCCAATAATAAGGTGATCAATAGGTCTAGGAACTAAAGTCCAAACTTGATTTCTTTCAAATTGATTTAGTTCCTCTTGCATAGCTAAAATCCAAAAAATAATCACATAATGCTTCATGAATGTTCTTAGGTTCTATAGATGAAAGTAAAGCAAGATTGTCAATGAAGTACCGCCTTGTTTTGACACCTTCGGATGGATCACCAATGATTTGCTCTTGTGGGTGATCTTGCTTGTAAATCCAATCCTTTGGTAGCTCATTTGTTGAAGGATCATTGCTTTGAGTAATATGGGGATTATCTTGAGTGATTTCAATGTCCTCCTTATCCTTAGGATTATCATCAAACATAGGAGCTTGTTGGATTTGATTTACACCTTCCAAAGGCATACCTATATCATCATCATCTTTTGTAGATGTGTAAATGTTAGATTCATCAAATGATACATGCATGGACTCTTCAATACACATGGTTCTCTTATTGTATACCCTATAAGCCTTTTTGTTAGATGAATAGCCAAGAAATATTCCTTCATCGGATTTCTTGTCAAATTTTCCAAGGCTATCTTTGATGTTGAGCACAAAGCATTTGCAACCAAAAACTTTGAAATATGATATTGTGGGAATTTTTCCAAAAATAATCTCAAAAGGAGTTTTTCCAACAAAAGGTCTCATAAAAACTCTATTTACAATATGACAAGCGGTGTTCACGGCTTCGGCCCAAAAATATTTTGGTAAAGAATTTTCACAAAGCATAGACCTAGCCATTTCTTGTAGAGTTCTATTTTTCCTTTCAACAACTCCATTTTGTTGAGGCGTTTGAGGAGCCGAGAAATTATGAGAAATGCCATATTCATTACAAAACTCTTCAAAGAATTTATTGTTGAATTCTCCTCCATTATCACTTCTCAAGGAAACAAGTTTTAGCTCAAGAGTATTTTGTACCTTTTTGAAAAGATTTGAAAACTCATGAAAAGTGTCATCTTTGTGTGCAAGAAAAAAGTACCCAAGTAAATCTTGAAAAAATCATCCACAATTACAAATACATACCTCTTACCACCTAAACTAGTGGTCCTCATTGGTCCAAAAAGATCAAGATGAACAAGTTCAAGAGGTTTAGAGGTGGAAACCATTTGTTTAGGCTTAAAAGGCGTTTTTGTTTGTTTGCCAAATTGACATGCATCACAAAGACGGTTTTTCACATATTTCATTTTTGGAAGCCCACGCACTAGCTCTTTTGAGGAAAGCTTATTTAAGAGATCCATGCTTACATGACCAAGCCGACGGTGCCACAAGAAGGCATCATCTTCATTTATGGATAGACATTTAAAATCACATGCAATAAGATCATCCAAGGTAAGCATATAAACATTTCCGGTTCTATTTGCCACTAGTACATTTTCATGAGATGAGCTATCAATTATAGAACAAGTCTTTTTTGCTAAATGTAACATCAAACCCATTATCACAAAGTTGGCTAATGCTAAGCAAATTATATTTAAGACTATCAACAAGAAGAACATTCTTAACAAGAGTTGAAGAATCTTTACCAACATTCCCAATGCCAAGAATTCTACCTTTCTTTTTGTCTCCAAAAGTGACATAACCTTCATGGATGGGCTCCATGTCTTTGACTAATGCGGCATCTCCGGTCATATGGCGACAACATCCACTATCAAGGAACCATTGAGCCGGAGTGTTTACTTTGCTAGAAAGTACCTAAGACAAAAAAGAAGGAGTGACTTTTGGTACCCATATTTGTTTGGGTCCTTGGGGGTTAGATACGATACGCTTGATTCTCCATATAGTCTTAACTCCCATTTCAATCTTTCTTTTCACAAAACATCTATTGCTAGTGTGACCAAATTTTCCACAATAAGTGCAACGAATAGATGGCTTATAATATTTGTAACTATGCTCATGGTATCTCTTTTGTTTATGTGATGAACTAGCAAGCACAAAGTGATTTGTAGGTGGTCTAGAAGAGCTAGCAATATCAATATGACATGAATGTGAATATCCTACTCCATGTTTATGGGAAGTACTAGCATGCACAAAATGATTTCTAGATGGTCTAGAAGAGCTAGTAATATCAATATGACTAGGATGTGAATATCCTAATCCATGTTTATCATTTGAAGTCCGTTGCATACAAAGAAGATGATCAAGATCTTTTGTTCCTTTTGAGAACTTATCAACAAGAGAAGTAAGTTCAACAACTTTGCTTTTCAAGCTATCAAACTCAACAAGCTTGGATTCTAGAGAAGATAATTTATCATATGCTTCATGATACTTTAATGATGAGGAGTTGCAAGTAGCAATAAGTTTCTCATTTTCAACTTTAAAACAATCAACATCATCACATAGTTTTTTGTTTTCATCAAACAATCTAGACTTATCTTCAAGCAAGGAATCAATTTTTAACTTCATTTCATAGTTTTGCTTTGCACATTTTCTTAATTGATCATACATGTCACATAAGAGCTCATTAGGATCATCCTCATTATCATCACAAGAATTTGAAATTGAAGGAGAAAGATGTACCTCATTACCAAAGGCCATGAAGCAAATATTTGCATTCTCTTCTTCTTCTTCATTTTCACTTCCATCTTGATCCCATGTGCCTATCAAGCCTTTGGCATTCTTGGATTTGAAGAATTTTTTCTTTTTATCTTCCTTTGGCTCTCTTTCTTTGATGGATGGGCACTCTCCTATGAGATGTTGGTTGCTTCCACATTCATAACATTTCATGCCATTTGGATTTTGTTTTCTTTTATTTTGGAGGAATCTCCTTCCTTTTCCGGAGAACATTTTCTTCATGCGCTTTACGACTAAAGCCATTGTCTCATCATCTAAATTTATATCTTCTTCATCACTTGATTGATTGGATTCATCTAGATCAAGAATAGTCTTTAGAGCAAGACTTTTCTTTGCTTTTTCAACATGATCATCCTTTTTTATGAGTAAGCTCATAAGTGAGAAGAGAACCAATGAGCTCTTCCGTTGGATATGTTTTCAAGTCTTTGGCTTCTTCAATGACAAGAGCTTTGCCTTCCCAACTTTTTGGAAGAGAGTTGAGAATTTTTCTATTCATTTCACCCATTGAATATTCCTTTCCATATGACCTCAACCCATTTACCACATTTGTGAACCGAGTATTCATCTCATTGATAGTTTCACTTGGCTTCATAGTGAAAAGCTCATATTCCCTCACAAGCATATTGAGCTTAGATTCTTTCACTTGATTTGTTCCTTCATGAGTGACTTCCAAGGTTTTCCACATTTTGTGGGCGGATTTGCTTCCACGAACTCTATTGTACTCATCCGGATTGAGAGCACAACTAATGATGTTCATTGCTCTATAATTGAGAGTCATTTTCTTTGACTCATCTTCATTTAATTCATTGTCCAATTTTGGCATTTGAACACCATCCACCAACTTCATAGGAACATAAGGACCTTCTTCAAAGATATGCCATAAAGTATAGTCTATAGAACACACATAAATCTTGAAGCGGTCTTTCCAAGCATTGAAATTATTTCCATCAAAAAAGAGGTGGTCGATTTGTGGAAGATCCCTCTAGATAAGCTAAAGCGGAATTCATGGCCATTATCTTTTCTTCTAGTGATTAAACTAAAGATGAAGACGAGGCTACGATACCAATTGAAAAAACACAAGAGGGGGGGTGAATTGGGTTTTTATACAAATTTGCTTCTTTTTCTTGAGATAAAGAGATATGGAACTAATATATGAAGCTTTGTAGAAATGAAGCAATGAGAGCAAGACAAGTGATTTAGAGTGGTTCGATTCACAAAGAATCTACGTCCACTACCTTGAGTATCTCCCAAGGATTTCCAACAATTTCACTAAGAAAAAGGCTTGTTACACTTGTGGCTAACTCACTAAGAGTTTTACACACAACCACAATTTACTTACTCACAAAGAGTACTTTCCCACACTAAGTAGGTTTAGACACAAGAATACCCTATCACTAAGAAAGGGAAGGATGAAGATATAATGATACAAGTTCTTCACTCACAAGTGGAGTAAATATACCTTTGAAGATCTTTACTTTAATGCTCTTGAACTTTTGTATTCAACACTTTTTGTCTTGCTTGTATAAAGATTGATTTTTGGACTTTTTAAATCATCAAAAGGAATAAATGCTTTTTGATAGCTAGAGCTTTTAAGAATATTCAATGTAGATTTGTCAAGGTTCTTGTTGGAAGAATATTCGACTTTAGGGTCTTTATAGATTTCAAAAACGTCCAAAAAAGCGACTTTAAAGCGGTCGGATAACGGCTAGTTTTTGCAGAGCTCGGATGACCGAAACAAGTCTCGGATGACCGACTTGGAGCAACTCGGTTGACCGACCCGAAACTTCGGTCGACCGAACCATAATCTCGGTCGACCGACCCAAGCTTAGGTCGACCGAACTTTGACGAACAACTCTCGAGTAAATCCTTCGGTTGATCGAGAAAATCTCGGTTGACCGACTTTTCGAGTATGAGAGATGATGTTTTGACCTTTGTTTTGAAATCTCTTGAAGACTAAAAGGTTTTTCCCAAAATGTAATAAAAAGAATACTTGGAAAACTTTTCTAAAGGACTTAACTTTAAAATCAAGGGCTTTTTGAATATAAGATCAATTTTGAAACTTTATCCTTTGAAAACGAGTTTATAAAACGTGCAAGACTTTAGTGTTGTATGCTTAAGTTCATAAGAGCATTTTGGTTAGAGCTTGTAAGATAACGACAAATAAAACTAGAAGCTTTCCTAACCAAACCTAAGTCTTCAATCTTCAATCTTCAATCTTGTTGATATGTGCCTTGAAGGTCTTGATTGTAGCTTGATTGAAGTACTTAGTGCTTCCACAATGAGTTTCATTATTCTATCACAAAGATGTAAGACATTAAACATAACATCAAATGTTTGTCTATTATCAAAAATCGAGTTTGTTCGCCCTTAGGGCTTACACCATTGCTTTTGCCTATTCTTACTCAACGATTCTCATAGAAATTCAGGTCATTTTCCCTTTTACTATCCTCCTCCTAAGTTTGCAGTACAAGATGCTTCAATTTTATCTTCTTTTGTATAACAAAACAGGACACGGTCAAATCACCACTATTAGAATTCAAAACGATTAACTAGGCGACTCTTGCCAGTGTTATAGTGACAACCGTTTTCTATATGTTGTGTGGTTGCTTTGGTTATGCTTCTTTTGGAGACTTTGCCCCTGGAAATCTTCTAACTGGTTTTGGATTCTATAACCCATATTGGCTTCTTGACATTGCTAATGTTGTCATTGTTGTTCACCTAGTTGGTGCATACAGGTCTATTGTCAACCCCTTTTTGCTTTTGTCGAAAAAACGACCCTAGAATGGGACCCCAACAGCAAATTAATTACAAAGGAAATTGACATCCCAATCTTCAATTTCAAGCCATTCAAACTTAACCTTTTCAGATTGGTTTGGCGAACAATTTTTGTGATTGTAACCACAGTCATTTCAATGCTTATGCCCTTCTTTAACAACGTTGTGGGAATTCTTGGAGCTTTTGGATTTTGGCCTCTAACTGTTTACTTCCTAGTAAAAATGTATATTGTGCAGAAGAAAATACCAAAATGGAGCGCCAAATGGCTTGGCCTACAAATTTTAAGCCTTAGTTGTTTGATCATCTCGGTTGCTACTACTGCTGGATCATTTGCTGGGGTTGTTTCTCATCTCAAAATTTACAAGCCCTTCAAGACTAATTACTGATTTGGTTCAATTTCATCGTCTAATTAGCAAAGATTAGGGTCCTAATTCTTATTGATGTTTATAAAAAAAATTACCTAATAAGCATAACAAATTAGAGATAATAAGCATACCCCATTAGGTAATTTGTTATAAACATCAATAAGAATTAGGACCCTAATCTTTGCTAATTGGACGATGAAATTGAACCAAATCAGTAATTAGTCTTGAAGGGCTTGTAAAATTTGAGATGAGAAACAACCCAGAAATGATCCAAAGAAGCAAAGAACCGAGATTATCAAACAACTAAGGCTTAAAATTTGTAGGCCGAGCCATTTGGCACTCCATTTTGGTATTTTCTTCTGCACAATATACATTTTTACTAGGAAGTAAACAGTTAGAGACCAAAATCCAAAAGCTCCAAGAATTCCCACAACGTCGTTAAAGAAGGGCATAAGCATTGAAATGACTGTGGTTACAATCACAAAAATTGTTCGCCAAACCAATCTGAAAAGGTTAAGTTTGAATGGCTTGAAATTGAAGATTGGGATGTCAATTTCCTTTGTAATTAATTTGCTGTTGGGGTACCATTCCAGGGTCGTTTTTTCGACAAAAGCAAAAAGTTGACAATAGACCTGTATGCACCAACAAGGTGAACAACAATTACAACATTAGCAATGTCAAGAAGCCAATATGGGTTATAGAATCCAAAACTAGTTAGAAGATTTCAGGCAAAGTCTCCAAAAGAAGCATAACCAAAGAAACCACACAACATATAGAAAACGATTGTCACTATAACACCGGCAAGAGTCGCCTTGTTAATCGCTTTTGAAGATGGTGGTGATTTGACCGTGTCCTGCTTTTTGTTATACAAAAGAAGATCAAATTGAAGCATCTTGTGCTACAAACTTAGGAGGAGGATAGTAAAAGGGAAAATGACCTGAATTTCTATGAGAATCGTTGAGTAAGAATAGACAAAAGCAATGGCTCCCAAGGCCCGAAAAACTTCTCCATATCTTATCGACTTGAGTCACTGCTCCAATGCTTATTCCAATCAAACTTCCCCTTATTTTGCCAATTTACGTCGGGTGGAAAAAATCGAGAAACAAAATTTGAAATCAATACTCGAAGACGAATTTTTGGATCGATATATAAGTAAGAATTCTAAGATATATAAGCCCTTTGCAATTGGGTAGCAGTGCGGATTAAAAAAATAATAATGAAAAAACGAGGAAATGATTTTCAAATGAATGATCTACTAACTGACCTGGCAATAATTGTTCACTCGATCATTTTCTAATTTGACTGATTATATGAAGCTCTTTAAGATAAATTAGACGAAAGTTTTTTTTTTTTTTTGCCAAGTAAAATTAGACGAAAGTTGAAATTGAATGGCTTTCCCAAAATAGAAAATAACGATAGAAAAATTGAATGGCTATGCTTTCTTTCCTTTCATTTTTTTTCCATTTCATTCTAAACAAGAAAGCAATGTATTTAATTTTAAATTGAGGAAGTAACTTTTCACATCCAAGTTACTAGATTGTGATTTTTCGATTTCATAGTATAGTTATAAACAGTTTAATAATCACTGTTCAGAAAGTAAATAATACAGAAATTGTTAACGCAGTTCGGTCAAATAAACTTATATCTTCTATTTTATTTATTTTATAGTAGAATTCTACAACTTATTTTATTTTATTTATTTATCTTATAAACTACAGCTTAAAAATATAGTAGAATTCTCAATGAATAAATTACTTATATCTTCTTCTTTAAGCGTGATAAACCATTGGTATATGCGTTTACAAGAACATATGTGTTTATTATGTCCACAATCAATCTTATAGTAAAAGTATATTTTTAAGGCTTATAGTAATTTGCCTTCAAATAACCAAACTATCTTTTTTATTATTATTATTATTATTATTAAACTCTCTTAATTAATTTATCTATCCATTATTTTCTTCTTTAATCTATACACAATCAATCTCTGATTCTCTCTTTCATATCCCAAAAAACAGGTCACGAACTCTCCAATATTTTATTCCTTAATCTATTCACATTCAATCTTTAATTTTCTCTCTTTTATAGTGCTAGAATTTCATAAGAAAAAAATAAATGATATAAACAAAAAACAAACAATCATGATCAAAGATTCTCATTCATTACAACTAATAAGAAAAATTTGTAAATTTATAGTGATTGAATAATACGATTTTGATTATCTTTTCTACTTGACATGTCAAAAAGAGATCAATATATAGTATAACAAAAAAATATTAAAGTAAAAGAAGAATTTACAGATCAAAGGTATCCTAGCCCAGTGGGGCAGGCGCCTGCCCACGAGGCCACGACCTTGAGGTCGTGGGTACAATACCCTTCGCTTGCGTGCGGCAAGCTTTAATCTCCCTGTCTAGGGCTATCTCCTCCTCGTCTGAGGCAGTTCTCTCTCCTCTATATGAGTCAACCGCCTAATCGGGCTTTAAAAAAAAAAGAATTTACAGTGTTTGTTTCAATTTTTTTTTTGTGAACTACCATATAAAATTAGAGATTGAGTGGAATAGAGTAGAGAACAAAATAATGGAAAGATCCTGAATTGATTTGGATGAGATAGAATATTATAGTATGAATATATTATGGAAGAAAATATTAGAAAGAGAAATTAATTGAGAGATTAATGTTAACTAAAATTTAATTTGGTCATTTGGAATTCAATTGCCTTGTGCGAGGAAATCTGCCTCGCCAATATCACCCACCTTATAGTAAATGCGGTAAAGCTTTGTCTGAAAAATATAACAGGGAGAGGAGAGGAGTTTTAATTTGTCCTGTTATTGTCTTCTTCTATGTAACCGTAACTCCCGTGAAAGGGGTAAAAAATCGTCTGTCTCCGTTTTGTGTCCCCACGAATGAATATATGTCACGTGTATATTTTTTTCCTGTGAGTTCCACTATTTCTTTTAGGTTATAATTTTTTAATTAAAAATTTAATACATTTTATTTTCTTATTGGTGTGATAAGAAAAGGGATATCGAATGGAGACAGAGGATTCCTAGCCTCGTGAAAAGGTAATGAGGCTGCGACAGCTGCGGTTTCGGCTCCCTTGAGCCAATTGAAGAGACGATGGTTAAAGAACAAGCGTTATGGTCAGCAGTGTAAATTTCTTCCAATTCCCGCCGCTTCAACTTCATTGGAAAATTGTTTTGTTCCAATCATAAATTTATGGAGACTATTTATGCATGATGTGAGGTTGATGGTGACATTCACCAAAATAAATTTAAAATAAATTGATATTGATACGTAATTTTATCGAAAATAAATAAATAAACTTGAAACTAACTTAATCTCTCAAAAAGTAATTTTGAGAGTCAAATATTCAACACACCCCCTCACGGTCATGACTGGACATCTGGATCGTGAACAATAATAAGGGCTCAAACATCGAATTAGATTACTTTGATACCATGTTAAAATGAACTTATGTCTAACTCAATCCCTCAACAGGTACTTCAAGAAGTGAAATTGCCCAAACCATATAAATTTTAATATGCTCACAAACTAGTTGACATGTATCTTCAACTCATAAAAAAAACAAGAAGCTAAAATTACAAAAATCGGCATCTACCCTCGTACCCAGTGGTGGGGGATAGTGAGGGCAGGAGAGGGTCCTGGCCCCCCAAGATTTTGGAAATTTCCACATTAGTACAATGATTTTTTTTTTTGTATAAATAGATTTTTATAATATAAAATGTCTTAATTCCTTCAAAGTTTCGAAATTCAATAGTAGTACTTTCTAATACATAGTTTCACTACTAACTTTAATAACAATCATCGTTTTATTACTCACTCTATACGGATTTGAATATACAATTTTCATTTGAACTTTCACTAGTAGTCACTTATAATCTAATAGAATTAAAATTCAATAGTATAGTGACCAAAATAACTATTAACTCTTCTCTAAAAATATACATATCAAAAAAAAAAAAAATTAAATTTCTCATTCTATTTTGAAGTATAATTCGTGACAATAGCCTCTGCAAATTTTTATAAAATTTTTTGTCAATTTTTTTAATATTAATTTATGTCTCTTTTCGAATATAAGTATCGTTTAAATTCAATTTTTTTAATAAAATATATCATTCTACCTCAAATATATCAGCTTACAACGTAAGCAAATTTTAATTCACCCCCTAAATTCAAATCCTACCTTCGCCACTGCTCGTACCGGTTTGTGAATGGTCGATTCTAGAGAGGCCGCCATCCCAAAACACGTGATTGATCTCGAAATTCTTTCAAAATATATCACAAAAATAATTTCCCAAATATGAAGATCCCAAAACACGTGATTGATCTCGAAATTCGGAAAGAAGAATTTTAGTACAGGAATGTTTTCTGTTGCTGCCAGATTTCTTTTCTTTTTCTTGCTTCTATTCTTTGAGTAGCAGTTTGGAAAGAAGGAATTTTAATATGGATGTCGATTAATGGTGCTGTATATACCTTATTATAGTTGAATATAAATTTTGGGATATCATGTGTTTTTAGCATTATGTTACAATAGTAGTCAATTTCTAAATCAATATCTTTCTTGGCCAAATTCTGGGAGTCTTTGGTGTAAGCCCTAAGGGCGAACGAACTCTGTTTTTGATATTGGACAAACATTTGATGTTGTGTCTAATGATCTTAATCTTTGTGATAGAATATTGGAAATCTTGTAGGAAGCTCTAAGTACTTCAATCAAGCCATGTTCAAGATTCAAAGTCATACTATTCAAGGCTCATCTATGAAGATTGAAGATTGAAGACTTAGTTTGGTTAGTTTAGCTTTGTCGTCATTAGTCGTAATCTTTAAAGCTCTAACCAAAGCTCTTATGAACATAAGCTTCTCACTCTAGTCTTGCATACATGATTTCATAAACACGTTTTCAAAAGGCAAAAGTTTCAAATGTGTTCTTATCCAAAAAGCCTTTGATTTCATAGATAAGTCTTTTAGAAAAGTTTTCCAAGTGTTCTTACTTGTTACCTTTTAGGAAAACCTTTTTAGACTTTAAAAGACTTCAAAAGATTTCAAAACGTGTGAAAAATCACTTTGGAAGTTCGGTCAACCGAGCTCAAGTTCGGTTGAACCGTCGAGAAACTGAGAGTTTTGAAATATGGCTTCGGTCGACCATGAGGCAGTTCGGTCGACCTAAGCATGGGGGTCGGTCGACCGACCTCGTGTGAGGTTGAACCGAGTTCGGCTCGGTCATCCGAGTGGTCGCTCGGTCAACCGAACTCGCTTTTAAACTAGCCGTTTCGATCGTTAAAGAGTCGTTTTTCAGCCAAATTTGAAATGTATTTATACTCCAAAGCTAGAGAAACATTCCAAGGCTTGCATATCAAATATTCATTGATCTCTCATCAAGCCAAAACACTTTCAAAGCAAAATACTCTTCATCCTTATGATCTAAAGCATTCAAGAGTATTCTTTCAAAAGCAAGACAAAGAGTGGACTTCATATGTTCAAGAGCTAAATTGTTTGTGCTTCAAAGGTACTATATCTTTCACTTAGAAGAGTGAACAACCTTGTACTTAACCTTTCTTAATTCCCTTTCTTAGTGATAGGGTTATTATTGTAAGTCCTACTTTGTGTGGGCATCCTTTGGTTGTAAAGTCCTACTTTGTGTGGGCAATTGTAAAAGTCCTACTTTGTGTGGGCATCTTCTTAGTGAAGTGTTTGAAATCCTTGGGTGCGGCTCAAGGTAGTGGAGGTAGATTCTAAGTGAATCGAACCACTATAAATCCTTTGTCTTGTTGATTGGGTTTTGCTTTAGTCTTAGTTCATCTTGCTTATACTT
Organism: Vinca minor; assembly: GCA_026122235.1. Lineage (NCBI taxonomy): Eukaryota > Viridiplantae > Streptophyta > Magnoliopsida > Gentianales > Apocynaceae > Vinca > Vinca minor. The sequence goes on from JAOCZM010000220.1 coordinate 30,440, forward strand.
TCACTTGCATTGCAAAGATTCGAAAAAGTTGCCAAGATTAGTTAAAACCCAATTCACCCCCCTCTTGTGTTTTACATTTGGAATTGTATTTGAAATATGAGATTGTAATATGAATTGCTTCTTCTGATAATGACTTTGTCCATGATGTCATCTTATAATGACTGTTCCTTTGCCATTAAGTTACACAGCGGGTTGTCTAGAGATAACAGTTCTAGATCTATTTTGGTTATCTGGTGCTCAAGAATATAGCATTATTATGTTCCAACTCTTTACTAGAAATCATATGGTTTATGTCTATGAAAGTAATAGGTTGTTAGTCAAGTATCATTCATCTTAGGTTTAAAGATGTCAAGTATTTAACCATTTCCATGAAATGTTAAATTTGTACGTCAAATGACTAGTTAATTTGATTCACCAATTGTATGAGTACATAAGTGGAATTGTGTGTAAGATAGAATGATAGTCAAGTGCTTGACATATTTATTGGTCGACATTAAAGTAATTTTGGTTGGTGAATCTTATTCTGTGATAGGAGCCGGAGCAGAATATCCTGATAATTCTTAAGCGTTAGAAGTTTTAAATCTTATAAGGTGAGTTCCTCTTTTCTTAAACCTTTCTAAATTGGAATTTAGGAGCCTGTGAGTTCCAAGCTTTCTTAAACTGTTTGAATTGGAATTTAGGAACCTGTGAGTTCCAAATATATTTCTATATTGAATTTAGAATTGCTTTCGTATAATCATATACAGATATTGATCATTCTTGCATATTTTATAAAGTTGCATACATTCTGATAGGCCCGAGCCGAGTGTCGATTTAATATTAAGAAATATCATTACAAATAAAAACCCCCGAGCCGACGATTGTAACTAATGGAATTAACTGATCTTATTGCTTTTTCTAAAGCACGCTAAATCATACTATTCTTGTGGGCCCCAAGGTCGTAGATGTCTTACGCCATTGCTCTGGGAAAGCAAGGGTCGACGACTTTTCGCGTATAGCTCAGCAAAGTACTAATTGAGGTTGGCCAATTCTGGGTTAGGAGTTTTAACTCGGGATGGTCAGATCTAGGTGAATACAGGGCTAGTAGGTACCCTACCCTGTGATTTACCCGCTGGATTTCTGGTGGATAAGGTAGCAAATCGCGCGCGTATCCGGTGTTCGATTGGTATCCCGGGTTTTCTTGTACCTGGACTTCTTAACATCTGGTTCTCTGTTAAATGAATCAATTACTATTATATTGTATATACATAAATGAAACAAAATTACATGATTTACAAAACTGCATGAACACTCTTTATCTTAGAACTTTAACATTACACATACACTGTCGCACACACACAGGAACTCACTAAGCATTAGCTTACACGTTTTCCTTCAAACTGCATCTTAAAATGCAGGTATGAAGTGCACTAGAAAGCTCAAATGAAATTTGTTTTGTCGAACCTGGAGTGCATGTTCAGATTCCTAGTAGTTATAGATTAGCCGTTTGTTTTGGATTAATGTAAATTCATGTAAATTATGTATTCTGGTAATTCCGCTGTATTGTATTAACTATTACTGTTAAACGGGTGTTATTAAATATATTTTGAGGATGTATAGTTTATAGATGTGGATATTCTGTTTATAAACGGTCTAGTCTTTGAAGCGTTTCTACAGAAATGTTACTTTAAATTACTGCCGAGAGGTATGTAGATGCCCTATTCGGCCCCAGTTGTACCTAGGGGTGGAATTGGGGGCGTCACACTCCTACCCTACCCCTTTGTATAATTTTACACTGCAATCTCATTTTCCTTCAACATTTCAAAATATTTTTCTTCCCTTTCTTCCTCTTTAACTGTGTATTGCAGAAAATTCTTTCTCCTTCTTTTACTCTGCAAATCTGTGTTTCGTAATATTCTTCAATTTTTTTTCATAAATATGAGTTCTAATAATGGCGACGGGAATTACAATTTAATTGTTTTGAGTGAGCATGATGCAGCTTCTGCCTCTCGTGGTTCCTTCCAGTAGCTATGACCCTAATTGATGTATATACCCTGAACGGGAGGAAGATGACGGTAGTGTGGATCTACTACAATATGAAAGTACTGCTGAAGACAATGTTTATCTACAGCAAGATGAGAAGATACAAATTGGCTCATTTTTTCCTAGCCTAGAAGAATTATATGAAAATTATCTTGCATATGCAAAAAGGGTTTCAATGTTGTGCACAAATGTGGTTCCAAAGGGAAAAATTCTGATATTAGAAAATATACTACAATATGTTGTGATAGAGGTAGGAACGGACACAACCACAAGTGAACCAAGAGAATTGACTGTCCTGCACAAGTTAGTGCAATATTACGCTTTAATGGAATGTGGGAAGTTTAAAAAATTATTGAAATTCACAATCACGACCTAAATCCAGCATTGTCGAGATTTATGAGGGCCCATCGGAAAATTCCGTCGAAAGTTAAACGGAGATTGCGGTCTAATGATAAGGCAGGAATTAGACCATGTAAAAGCGGGAGAATGTTAGAAGTTGATGTTGGTGGTCCTGAAAATTTACCTTCCAGAGTAAGGATGTCCGGAACTACATTGAAAAAAATAGAAGAGAAGCCTTGGGTAAGGGAGATGCAGATTGTATCTACCAAATGTTTAGCAGAATACAAAGGAAAAATCCGAATTTTTTTAACTCTGTCCGGATTGATGATGAAGGTAGACTTGAAAGTGTATTTTGGGTGCACCCACATAGTAGAGCAGCTTATGAGCAATTTTCAGATGTTGTTAGCGTTGATTCCAATTTAGTTAACAGATACAAGATGCCTTTTGTTTGTATGGTCGGAATTAACCATCATGGACAATCTATTTTGTTGGGTTCAGCACTTATATCTAAGGAAGATACGGATACCTATAGGTGGGTTTTTAGGACATGGTTAGATGCTATGGGAGTGCGACCTCCAATTGTCATTATGAGTGATCGAGTGTGATAGTATTGGGAATGCCCTTTAGTCAGCGAGTTGCCAACAACAATTCGGAGGTATTGTATTTGGCATATACTATCAAAATTACTTGAAAAGTTTAAGGGTTTAGAATACCATGGCCTTGTTAAAAAGGAGTTTAAGACTGTTGTATACGAAAGTATACGTAAAGCTTTGTTTGTTAGGAATTGGGAATCATTTGTTGAAAAATACGGATACCTATTAAGCAATTTCACCAACCTAAACAAAATATTCCCAAAAAAAATTGTTGTTTTTTGTAAATTTTTTTTGGAAATGATTGTTTAAAAGAACAAAGAAATTTTTAGTTTATTCAGTTTGTTTTTGTTTTTTTAACAATGTAGGGAATTTATTCAGCAAAAATAAAAATAATGTATTGAATTAAACTCACTTTTCTATTATAAAATGTAAAAAATAATGGTAAGATATCATATATGTATGATTCTCTTCTTTATTTTAATAAAATCTCTGATCTTTTAATTCTTATTTGCTTTTAACGTTGAGTAATAAAACACAACAAAGTGCATAAATGGTTCTACATTTTTTTTAAAAAAAAGTGCTACATAACTGTATTTAATTTCTCAAAAATTAATCATTACAATGTGTGTGTCTCGAAAGTGTAAAGGGTAGGCTGCCTTCATTTTCAACACTTCGAGCTCCGCACTCCGCAGCAACAGGTAATCATTACAAATTTCAAATAGTTTTCTCCTCGTCAACTTCACCAACACAACTAAAACTAAGAGAAGTGTAACTACTCCACCACCTCCGTCTTCCTTCCTCTATTCCGGCACCATCAAATCAATCTTTCAAATATTTATGAATCACCAAGCCATTAATATTTGCTTCTGAGGTTGGTTTGAATTGGGTTGAAAAGGCTGACTATAAATAGTCATGGCTAAAGCAGTTAAGCTTAGTAATAAAAATCAAGCTAAAAACAGAAAAGTAATATGGCTTCATCTTCATCCAAAAGGGCTAGGGTATCCCCTTCTCCTAACGTTGCCGCCGATGAGGCTGCTATTACCCCTGATAGGATAGAATTAAGAGTGTCACTTGAAATGTTCGCTGAAGATTTTGGTGCCCGCCGTTGCAGGTCCTGCATTCGAAGAAACCCTTCTTTGATCAACGCTAATAGGATTTTAGGAGAAATTGAGAGAGCAGAGGCACTAAACTACTCATGGTCTGTACCTATTCCGCCCAGGAATAGGTTGTGGCCGTCATGTTTTTCTTCTAGACCAACAACTCCTATTCTGTACGGTTCGGCTGTAGGTTTTATGACACCGCCGCCCACCATCAGTGCCCCCAACCATGTCCTCACCCGCCACCTCCCTCACCGACTCAGAATTTTGTTTCCCTTATTGAAGGGACTCCTGAATTTCCGATCACTATTGATTCTGGGGGAACTGCTACACACAACCTAGAACTTAGCCTTACTTCCGGGTCCTCGGGGTATGAAACCAGGGGATGAGGCTGCATTTTAGGAGTATTCGGAGGGAGGGGGACAGTTAGGAGGTGTTGTTTTGTTTGTATCAAAGGAAAGCTTGTTTTTTGGGGATTTTTGGCCCATTGGAAAAGTTGCTAACATGTTCTTTTGGGGCTTTATGCCCAGTTTCAAAGTTGTTAACTGTTGTGGTTTTTGGGGTTTGTAACTCCCACTTGTCAGGTTGGTTGTTCTACTGCATGGTTTTTCCCAACAGTTTTTTTTTATCTTATTAGGAATTTTTGTTTTTTTTTTAATTAGTCTTCCTGTTTTGGGTTTAACCCAGCAGCTGTCTACATTTTGCTAATGGATTTATGTACCATTAGTAATAGCAATATCAAATGTAATGTAATCTTTTGTTACGAATGAAATGAATGTTTTTTTTAGAAGAATATGATATTTCTTAATTTTGTTTTGTATATTGTTCATATTATCTCAATAGGTATTAATTTACCTAACTTTACAACAAACTAATCACAATATCAATTCTTCTGGGTAATTAAGCAATGTTATGTAAGTTCCTTGTTTCAGCTATACACAAAATCTTTCTCATTGTTTTCCTGGAAACACTCCAATCTTCGTCGATGTTATACTGAAAAGCGTGGAAGATGAACACTTTATTGTAAATCATGGAGTTTCAGAGATTGGACACTTATTTCACTGGATGCCCTGGAGTTGACTGTAAATCATGGAGTTTTTTTGGTTTTATGGAGATGGAGTTAGATCTTGATATTTACAAGATGAAGTGATTAATGGAGTGAGTCAATGTTGGAGTGGGTGAAGTTTTTTGCAGTAGTAGGTCAGAGATTGGAGAGAGGAAATATTTTTAATTTTATTAGTCTTTAAATAAAAATTTAATGTAATATTAGACCCCAAAAAAAATATTTCATAAAAATCGGTAAGGGTAAATTGGGTATTCAAATTTTCAATTTGGGGATTTTAGCTAATATATTGGCTAAGTCTTAGCCATGTAGCATCACCCTTTTTCATAATGTTAAAAATAGATTTATGTCTAACTCAATTTCTCAAAATTTACCTTAAGAGGGGAGAATTTTTCAAGTCATATAAATTGTAAATATGTTCACAAACCAATCGATGTGGAATCTTCAACACCCCCTCACGGTCAAGAATGGACATCTGGACCGTGAACAATAATAGGGATCCAACATCGAATTAGGTGCCTCTGATACCATGCTATAAATGAACTTGGGTCTAACTTAATCCCTCAAAAAGTAACTATGAGAGTCAGATTTTCAACACCCCTCACGGTCAGGGTTACACATCTGGACCAGTGAACAATAATAGGGGCTCAACTTCGAATTAAATGTCTCTGATACCATGTTAAAATTGACTCAAGTCTATCTCAATCGGTCAACAGGTACGTCAAGAGAAGAAGTTGCCCAAATCCTATAAATTTTAAATATGCTCACAAATTAGTCAACGTGGAGATTTTCAACTCATAATAAAACATGAAGTTAAAATTACAAAAATAGGCATCTCGTTTTGTAAGAAGACCCTCGTACCGGTTTGTGGATGATGGATTCAAGAGAGGTCGCCACCCCAAAACACGTGATTGATCTCAAAATTCTTTCAAAATATATCGAAAAAATTCAGAACTGGTGTACGACGACATCTAAGCTGAACCCCTACCCTTGCAAATTGACATTTTATCTTTTGGAATCCTGCCTTTTGGCTTTGTGTGCTTTCACTATCATTATTGTGCACTTCGCTTTGAGTATATTTATCTTGTAATTAATAGATTTTTTTATTTAAAAACTTTATTTTAAATTTCGTAAAAATGAACTGCAAATCAGAAAAAAGGAGTGGCCAGGAATAATATTGGTTGGTTTTAGATTAAATAGAAACATTATTTGGAGTTCAAATCCCTAAGGGTGTGTTTGTTTTTATGGAATTGGAGCTTTGGATGTATTATATACTTTAAATGTATTTCCATGTATGTTAGTTAAAGAATTAAACCCACAAATTGACAGTTGTGAGAATTTTTGTTAAGGCCAAGGATTAATCATAGAATTCAGCCAAAAAAAAAGGGATTATCCATAGCCTAGCAAAAGAGAATAGAAGCCAACAATCACCGATGTAGGTCAACGACCAATCGCGGGGCTTCATTTCCATCATTTGTTCACAAAAAAGGCGTTGTTTACACCCATAGAGCTCCACTCTTCGGTGCGATAAACAATTAGAATATTTAATTCGCTATATATTCTACACGACCTATAAAAATATTAATTCTCTTTTTTATTTTCGATAAAATCACGTGTAATTATCAACACCACTTGTTCAGTATAGAATTAAAATTTTGACGAATGAAATTGATTTTAAAAAAATAGGTGTTTTTTTTAAAAAACAACTATTTTTTTTAAAAAACACCTGTTCCGCAAACACATATTTTTAAGTTAAAAACACTTATTTCAAAGTAAAAAATCTATTTTGCACATATTGAAAAATTTTGTTCTCCATAAGAGCCGAACTGCAATATCAACTTCTTTTTTTTTTTGGTGAATGTCACTATCAACCTCACATCATGCATAAATGGTCTCCATAAATTTGTGATTGGAACAAAACAATTTTTCAATGATGTTGAAGGGTCGGGAATTGGAAGAAATTTCCACTTTTGACCATCACGCACTTACTATAAGATTGATTGTGGTCATAAATCATAATAAAACGAAGCGAACTGATTTTTTTTTAAATATTCATATATATTTATTTTTAAAAAGATATTATGAATATAAAAATGTTGCATAAGAATAATAAACAAAAAATGAACATTGCATAAGTCTAAGCTAAATCGAACTTGATCGTAAGTTCAATCGCAATTCAGAGGATCCGATCATCTAAATTACTCGTTATTTGTTAAAATTTTAACTATTTATATTTATATAAATAAAAAATATAAGAAGCAAATAAGTGAGCTTCCCTAATTTGAAAGACTGAAATGTCAGCCCAATTTCTCACTCAAAACATAAATTAATTACACGTAAAATAACACATAAGCGAAAAGTTATGGGTATCACAACTTTTTTCTTGTATCTCTATATTCATTAATCCTAGAATCGTTCATGTGGGACTGACTTTACAGTTCCCTCACATGATTTTAGCAGGTCCCACATATGTAGGTAGGTCTTACCCAATTTATGTGAGGGTTGTGAGCCAGTCCCACAAGGATCAATGACGAAGCTAGGACTTTTATGTTGTGGGGCAAAAAACTGCAACAGTATGCCGAAATACATATAAAAACTGCAAAAATAATATTGAGGGTGAATTTGATTAAATATTCTGAACTACATATAAAATTTACTATATCTAATAAGATTTTTAAAAATCTCGTGGGCGACTGCCCCTATCTCGGTCACATGATTGAATTTTCCGGTTCTAACACATGAAGACGTGCCAATATCGTATCCATGAAATAAATCTCCATCCAACGGTCATCCTCATACCTCAACTAACGCATCGACATGCCTACCCCAACACTCAAAATGAAAATGTTACATCTATTTAAACACCAACAAATTAGCACAACGAACTCTAGGAAATCCAGCAAAAGCTAATCCTCATAAGCTTTTGCCATTTCCTAAAATATTTCTTCTCATCCCTTATTCTTCTTTATTTTTTTTTCTTCTAGTAATTTTATTCGTGATCATGTCTGAAATAGTGATGGATAATGGAAATGGGCATGTTGAGAATAATCATCATAATAATAATAATGATGATCCATTGAATTGGAACATGCTGAATCCCTTAAAGGAAGTCATCTTGATCAAGTGAAAAATGGTGGAAGATTTCAGGAAGCCGCTCGTACGCCTAGGTGAAGAAACACTTACCATAGGGCAAGTGGCGGCGATAGCAGGCCGTGGTAGTAATGGAGTAAAAGTGGAGCTCTCGGAGGCGGCCCGAGCCGGTGTTAAGGCTAGCAGTGACTGGGTTATGGACAGCATGAACTAAGGGACTGATAGTTATGGTGTTACTACTGGCTTTGATGCAACCTCCCATAGAAGAACCAAACAAGGTGGTGCTCTTCAAAAGGAGCTTATTAGGTAAAAAAAAATTATTACTATAATCTTTCTTTTCCTTTTTAACAAATTTTTTTTTTAAAGTTGTTAAATTTTTTTAGAGTGATTCTGGGGAAAGTCTGGGGCATACAGTCGTCTCAGTGAATACTTTCTCATAAATTTCATGTAGGTATCACGCGGACTTTTATATAATTAAATGAGTAAATGATTTGTGTGTATTATTTTCTCTTGATACCCGTTGGGACGGTATCGGGATTTGTGATTTTGATAAAGGGTTATTGGGTTTTTCTTGAAAGTCAAAGTTACCAAAGTTTTTAGATAAAAAAAGTTAATGATTGGATGTATGGGTGTAAGAAAGAAAGAGAACAAGATATATATATATATATATATATATATATATATATATATATATATATATATTAAGATTTTGTTTTATTGATTGTTATATATTTTGTACATGGAATTGTCTAAAGACCTTTTGAAAAAAAATTAGAAACTTTGTTTTCCCCCCTTAAAAGACCCAGGGACTTTTATACCCTACCATAATTAAATTTACATCTTTTGACCATACTATATATGTTTAATTTGCTTGCTAATTACAATTTTAGTTAACATTAATCTCTCAATTAATTTCTCTTTCTAATATTTTCTTCCTTAATATATTCACACTATAATTTTCTATCTCATCCAAAAATCAGTTCAGGATCTTTCCATTATTTTGTTCTCTACTATATTCCACTCAATCTCTAATTTTATATACAAGTTCACAAATAAATAAATAAAAATGAAACAAACACTGTAAATTCTTCTTTTACTTTAATAGTTTTTTAGTCATACAATATATTGATCTCTTTTTGACATGTCTAGTAGAAAAGATAATCAAAATAGTATTGTTCAATCACTATAAATTTACAAAATTTTCTTACTTATTAGTTGTAGTGAATGGGAATCTTAGATCATGATTTTTTATTTTGTTTATATCATTTATTTTTGTCTTGTGAAATTCTAGCACTATAAAAGAGAGAAAATTAAAGATTGAATGTGAATAGATTAAGGAAGAAAATATTGGAGAGATCATGGTCTGATTTTTGGGATATGAAAGAGAGAATTAAAGTGTATACATTAAAAAAAGAAAATATTAGATAGATAAATTAATTAAGAGAGTTTAATAATACTAACAATAATAATAAAAGATAGTTTGGTTATTTGAAGGCAAATTACTATAATCCTTGAAAATATACTCTTACTATAAAATTGATTGTGGTCATAATAAACACACGTGTTCTTGTGAATTGCGATCTCCAACTTCATTTTTTTTTTTTTGCAACTTGTCCCCAAAACAAAGTACACATTAAATACAGAGAAACTTCCAACAAACAGACAAATGTTGGAAGACGCTTGAAAAAGGTAAAAGCAAATTAAATCTTTCACGGCCAACAAACAAATTGATATATCGCAGGTGTTACAGATATACGCACATGCTTCATGTGTTACAAATGCCTCGTACCTTACTCCCTTTAAACCCCATGCAAACCCCCTAAGCCATTATTCACTGATAACCCCAACCCCTCTGCTCTTTCTTTCTCTTCTTGATTCTTCTTCTTTTTAGTGATTTATCCTATTAATTTTTCTGGTTTAAAGATATTTAAAGATTATAATGGCTAAGCTTAGCAATCTGATGAATTGTCTGAAACCATTCATTTTTATGGTCATAGTTGTGACGACCCATAATTTCGGATATCAATTTAAAGGTTAGTATTATATTAATTTTTCACTTGATAGGGTTAAAAATGTCATTTACATTAATTAACAAGGGTAAAATTATCCAAACAATGAAATAGTAATTTTATTAAAAGACAAGGGCACAATAGTAATTGTATAATTAAGAAATAAAAGAAAATGAAGAAAGTTGATGTTTATCTTGTACTTGCGCACCAAGAAAGAAAAAATATTAGCATTAATAGTCCCTGAAATATTTACATAAAAAGTCCTTACAAATACAAGAAATTACAAGAAAGGTCCCTAATTCCTACTATAAATAGAAGGCATTTCCCCCTCATTTCACTCGCACCTTTCCTCTTTTGGAAACATTCTCTCTCTAAGTAAACTTTCTAAAAAGGGAAAACTTTCCCAAAATAGACCCCGCTCCAAAATAATATCACGTCTACCTGGAATCTCTGGCGGTGAATTTGGCTACGATAGACAGGTATTTTTATTTATGTTGTCATAATCCTGCAATAATAAAGTTAGGTTAATCGGGCTCATGAAAGAATTGGATTATATTCTCTGAGACTGTCCTACACTCCGTAACCCACCCCACTGGTGGAGACTTTTTCTAATCGGACTTTTGCAGGTTAAGACGGGTGAACCAGAAGAATATAAGTCCAATTCTTGATTGATCCTAGACTAGAAAAGAGAAACATATATTTTGCATTATATTTAAAATTAAATAGACATTAAGCAAATAGAAATATCCAGTTATAATATTGGAAAGCGAACAAGAGCATTTCAATATTAGAATTGGAACCACTTGTTAATTCATACATATTTATTTCATCTATTTTCATATTCAGTACTGTGCCAGGGACAAATAATTTTAAGAAGGATAGTAATAAGAATCACAGTAACAATGAAAGAAAGAAAAACAGTAGTAATGGTAGCAAGGATCATGAAAATAATAGTGGTAATAATAACTAGTAATCACAGTAGCAAAATAAAAAGGAATTTATGAAGTATAATTTAAAATTCTTAACAGAAACATGAAAGTAAGCCCCCAAGTCTATATTGCTAGCAAGTATGGAAAATAAGTAATAATAATAATAGTGATAGTGATAAATCAGTAAATCAGAAAACTGAGATTACCATTGTAGTGGAGAGCAGCGGCGGTGTCTCAGCGGCAGCAGTGGAGACACAACAAGATCTGAGAACAATAAGAGAAATATAGGTATAGAATTTTAATAATAATAATAAGGATAAGGATAAATAATAAACACAAAACAGAAAATAGAAAATAAAGAGAAAAAGAAAAACAGAAAGGAAAATAAATGATTACCTTCGCCGGAGATAAGGTGGCAAAGTGGCAGCGGCGGCGTGTCGGTGGTGGCAGATCTGAAAGTCAGAAATTAATAAAACATAAAGGAAAATTAATTAAATAGAGAAAATAAAGAAAAAGAGAAAACAACGGAAAAGAAACCGTACCTGTCGCCGGAGAGGGTGAAGCCGCAGGCGGCGCAGCGGAGCAAGGGACGCCGGAACAGCGGCCAAGAAGAGGGCCAGCGGCAGAAGAGAAGAGGGCCAGCGGCAGAAGAGAACAGAAAGAGAAGGAAAAGAGGAAGAGAATGAAGGAGAAAAAGAAAGGAAGAAGAAGAGATGATGGGCAGTGGTGGCTGAGCGCCGGAGAAGAAGAAGAGAGGGAGGAGTCCCGGCAGAAGGAGGGGAGAAAAGGGGGAAACGGCTGAAAGGAGAGAGAAATGAAGAAGAGAAAATGAAAATTGGGGTTAGGGTTAGGGTTGTCTCTATATATACCTAGGACTAAATGGGTAATTAAAATATTATCAAATAAGTCCTATAAACTAATGAACAGGTCTGAAATGGTCTACCCTATATTTTAATATTCAAATTGGACCAGAAAGATAAAAGAAAACCTTTCTGAAAATAATTAAAAATAAAATATATCTGAAATAACTTTATTGAGTCCGGAATAACTTTTAGAAGTTACATTTCATCCTCTATAATGTTATATTAAAGACCCGTCAAAACTTATAAACTATTTCTGGATAATTTATAAGACTAATAATAATATATATGACATACTTATGTCTTCATAAGCATAGAAATATCATAGAATAAATATTTACAGTTTAGTCCCTAAAACTTTAAGAATGTACCGAAAAGACCCCAGAAGCCTAGAAACTTAGTTTAGACATATATGTCTTTAATTTAATAAGTAATTCCTAAAGAGTTGGTATTTGCAAAAATAGGTACAAATCTTGAAGAAGGTACGAACGATAAGAGGCTAAGGTGAGTTCCCTCTCAAAACCGGAGAACTTGTTTTATAAATGTTTATGGGAACTGTTTATAAATGAAAAATTTACAATATTTCTAAAAAAAGGATTTGGAAAGTATCTTTGAAAAGGGAACATGTTTTTAAAAGGAAAAAAGTTACTGATGTTCTAAATAGAATCGAAAAGTATTTTCGAAAAAGCGAAATTGTTTTCAAATAAAAAGTTACTGATATTTACGGAAAAGGATTACAGAAAGTATTTACGGAAAAGTGAGCGAATGACAATTCTAGAAAGATCATCGAAATTCGGATTTATGGTTCTATCGGTGGGGGGCTTGCACTCTGTGCGAGGCTAGTCACACGTGCGAGGGCATCTCGAACCATCGATAGTTCGGAAATTGTCTAGAGCGGGATCCCGAAATCTGCGTGGAAGCGTTAGAGGGCGAGGGGAAAGCAGCAGGGTGGCTGTATCCCTGCGTTACCACGTATGGAATCATGATCTGCTGACATGTCTCCCGGGGTTAGGGAGGTTTAACTCGAGAAGTCATTAGTATGGTACCCAAATCGGCGGTACCCCCGGTTTGTGGAATAATTCTAAAGTGGGGATAAGGTTGAAAATCATATATATATGCAGCGTGAGTGATGCTCGACTAAAGAGCTATTGACTTGGCCGGTCATGCACTCTTTTATTTCTGAATTTGATACCCGGAATGGTTTTCTTATTCAGGTGGATATTTCTCTTTACCCGGAATGGTCTTTTTATTCCGGTGGATATTTCTGAACTTGAAAAGAAAGAGCATTCTAGTTAAAGCAAGTGTTTTTCTAAAACTAAATAATTTCTAAATTGTTTTGGAAAAAGATAAAGAAAATGTTTTCTAAAATAAAATGATTTTGGAAAAGGAAAAGTATTTCTAAATTAAGGAAGCTTCTCCGTGTCTTCAAAATAAAAATGTTTGCGAAATAAAATGAGTTTCAAAATCACTATCACACACTTCACTTTGAGGGACTCAGCTGGGCTATTTATAGCTCACTCTTTCTCGTTTTCTGTTTTAGTCCTTGCAGGGATTGAAGGTTTAGAACAAGAACATTCTGAGATGTAGAGTTGAACCAAGACAAAGAATTGAGTCAACGCTAGACACAAACCTATATTATAAGATTTTGGAATCAAAGTGCGCAGCTGTTTTGATTCTTCAAGTAACATAAGCAAACGTAGCAAAAGTATCAAACCAGCTGCATAAGTGATGCAACTGCAAAATGCAAGCACATGGCCAATAACGTGGTTCATAGATTCTGTATAGTGGCAGAAGAAAACTTAGCAGAAGTCATGACTATGGAATGCGCGTATAGAATTTGAATGAGCGAATTCCTACATGTACCATTCAACAGTTAAATAAACAAACATTACAAGTGTTCTAGTATCCTACTTTGATTTTCAAGTTAAACATGTAACATTTGGAGTTAATAATTTGAGTTTTGCTAACTTAGGGTGATCTCTTAACGTTTGAAATTGGATTCAATATTGATTTATTCCAAAATTCATAAGAAAGAAATTACAACTAATAAATACCCCAATAGTACTGCACAAAGAAATGCTTGAACGACTACCATCCATGTTAACTGTGACATGTTTTTCCTGCATTAGTCATTAACATTCAATATTCAATACAAAATACTCATAATTTGGATACAAACCATTCAAATCAAATTTGCAGAAAATGAAATGTTATCTGGATTTTGTTTGTTTTCAATAAAACCTAATTAGCCTTTTCTCATCTTAAAAAACATTCGATAAACAAAAAAAATTGAAGGTCTGATATCCCACTTCTAATAATATTTTTTTTAATGAAATAAAAAAACCAAATGTTTAAATTAATAAAATCAGAATTACATTATATTAACATATATTTTTGTGGGATTTGAAAGATGAGAATTTTTATGTTAGTGCTATTACTAATATAAAAAAAAAAGGGATGGAAAAGAATAATTAATGAAAAGAGAACCTTTGGAAAAAAGGGCAAGTGGGAGAACAGTAGCAGAAGAAAAGATAAACCGATAGACTACTATAATCGGAATTTTCATTCCGTCGTTGGTAGCTAACTTATAAAACACTGTAAGACCTGTGTACGATAGTTCTACTATGACCATAAAAATGAATGGTTTCAGACAATTCATCAGATTGCTAAGCTTAGCCATTATTATCTTTAAATATCTTTAAACCCGAAAAATTAATAGGATAAATCACTAAAAAGAAGAAAAAGATGAATCAAGAAGAGAAAGAAAGAGTAGAGGGGTTGGGGTTATCAGTGAAGAATGGCTTAGGGGGTTTGCATGGGGTTTTAAAGGGAGTAAGGTACGAGGCATTTGTAATACGTGGAGCACGTGCGTATATCTGTAACACGTGGGATATATCAATTTGTTTGTTGGTCGTGAAAGATTTAATTTGCTTTTACCTTTTTCAAGCGTCTTCCAACATTTGTCTGTTTGTTGGAAGTTTCTCTGTATTTAATGTGTACTTTGTTTTGGGGCTAAGACAAGTTTCAAAAAAAAATTTGAAGTTGGGGATCGCAATTCACAAGAATACGTGTGTTTATTATAACCACAATCAATCTTATAGTTAGAGTATATTTTTAAGGCTTATAGTAATTTGCCTTCAAATAACCAAACTATCTTTTATTATTATTGTTATTATTATTAAACTCTCTTAATTAATTTATCTATCCAATATTTTTTTCTTTAATCTATACACAATCAATCTCTAATTCTCTCTTTCATATCCCAAAAATCAGGTCACGATCTCCCCTATATTTCTTCCTTAATCTATTCACATTCAATATTTAATTTTCTCTATTTTATAGTGCTAGAATTTCACAAGAAAAAAATAAATGATATAAACAAAAAACAAAAAAAAAAATCATGATCTAAGATTCTCATTCATTACAACTAATAAGTAAGAAAAATTTATAAATTTATAGTGATTGAACAATACGATTTTGATTATTTTTTCTACCTGACATGTCAAAAAGAGATCAATATATAGTATGACAAAAAAAAATATTAAAGTAAAAGAAGAATTTACAGATCAAATGTGTCCTAACCTAGTGAGGCAACGGCGCATGCCCACGACCTTGAGGTCGTGGGTTCGATACCCTCCGCTTGCGTGCGGCAAGCTTTAATCTCCCTTTCTAGGGCTATCTTCTCCTCGTCTGAGGTAGTTCTCTCTCCTTCATATGGGGCAACAGCCCAATCGAGCTTCAAAAAAAAGAAGAAGAAGAATTTACAGTGTTTGTTTCATTTGTTTTTTTGTGAACTACTATATAAAATTAGAGATTGAGTGGAATAGAGTAGAGAACAAAATAATGGAAAGATCCTGAACTGATTTTTGGATGAGATAGAATATTATAGTGTGAATATATTAAGGAAGAAAATATTAGAAAGAGAAATTAATTGAGAGATTAATGTTAACTAAAATTTAATTTGGTCATTTGGAATTCAATTGGCTTGGCCGGAGGAAATCTGCCTCGACAATATCACCCACCTTATAGTAAGTGCTGTAAAGCTTTGTCTGAAAAATATAACAGGGAGAGGAGAGGAATTTTAATTTGTCCTTTTATTGTCTTCTTCTATGTAACCGTAACTCCCGTGAAAGGGGCAAAAAATCGTCTGTCCTCGTTCTGTGTCCCCTTTTGTGTCCCCACGAATGGATATTTGCCACATTTATATTTTTTTTTTGTGAGTTCCACTATTTTTTTTAGGTTATAATTTTTTAATTAAAAATTTAATAATATCATTTTCTTATTGATGGGATAGGAAAGGGGATATCGAATGGAGACAGAGAATTTCTAGCCCGTGAAAAGGTAATGAGGCTGCGACAGCTGCGGTTTCGGCTTCCTTGAGCCAATTGAAGAGACGATGGTTAAAGCACAAGCGTTATGGTCAACAGTGTATATTTCTTCCAATTCCCGCCGCTTCAACTTCATTGGAAAATTGTTTTGTTCCAATCATTAAATGGAGACTATTTATGCATGATGTGAGGTTGATGGTGACATTCACCATAAAAAATAAAAAATAAATTGATATTGATACGTAATTTTATCAAAAATAAATAAATAAATTTGAAACTAACTTAATCTCTCAAAAAATAATTTTGAGAGTCAGATCTTCAACACACCCCCTCACGGTCATGACTGAACATCTGGATCGTGAAGAATAATAAGGGCTCAAACATCAAATTAGATGACTTTTATCACAGTATTAAAAATGAACTTACGTCTAGCTTCAATCCCTCAACAATCTACTTCAGAAGGGAAATTGCTCAAACAATATAAATTTTAAATATCTTTCATAGCTAGTTGACATGTATCTTCAACTCATAAAAAAAATAAGAAGCTAAAATTACAAAAATCGGCATCTTATTTTGTAAGAATACCCTCGTACCCAGTGGCGGAGGATAGTGAGGGCAGGAGAGGGTCCTGGCCCCCCAAGATTTTGAAAATTTGCACATTAGTACTATGATTTTGTATAAATAGATTTTTATAATATAAAATGTCTTAATTCCTTCAAAGTTTCGAAATATAATAGTAGTACTTTCTAATACATAGTTTCACTACTAACTTTAATAACAATACTGTTTATTACACACTTTATACGGATTTGAATATATAATTTTCATTTGAACTTCCACTAGTAGTCACTTATAATCTAATAGAATTAAAATTCAATAGTATAGTGACCAAAATAACTATTAACTCTTCTCTAAAAATATACATATCAAAAAAAAAAAAAAATTAAATTTCTCATTCTATTTTGAAGTATAATTCGTGACAATAGCCTCTGCAAATTTTTATAAATTTTTTTGTCAATTTGTTTAATATTAATTTATGTCTCTTTTCGAATATAAGTATCGTTTAAATTCAATTTTTTTAATAAAATATATCATTCTACCTCAAATATATCAGCTTACAACGTAAGCAAATTTTAATTCGCCCCCTAAATTGAAATCCTGGCTTCGCCACTGCTCGTACCGGTTTGTGAATGGTCGATCCTAGAGAGGCCGCCATCCCAAAACACGTGATTGATCTCGAAATTCTTTCAAAATATATCACAAAATAATTTCCCAAATATGAAGATTCCGTTTTTAAACAATAAGCTTTTAATGGAAACCCGCCATGCATGCATGCATGATATTTAATTTTTGCTCAAATTCCTATTTTATAAAGATGCCTCATGATACCTAATTTTTACTCGTTTCAAGTGAAAGATGCAATAATTGTTTACTTTCAAGTGAAAGATCTAATAATTGTTCACTCGATCCTTTTCTGATTGGATGCTTTTTCTTGTTAATTTATTGCTAGTTGATTATTAATATTTTTACATTGCTATACTTGCTCCCGCCCTAACCCCCACTCCCCCCACCCAAATTATTCCTACCTTTCGTTTCTTGCCTACTTTATAAGGCTGTAAAACAAAGATGGAAGAACAAAATGATGAGTGGATATAATTTCATGTTTGGGGGACAGCGAGACATCATTTTATAATTGACGCAACACTTATCATTTAAAAGAATAAATTTTAAATTTTATAATTCAAAATAATAATTTTTTAATTTTTTAATTTTTCCAATAATTTAAAAATTAAGAAGGAAAAAAATAATATTTTCGGAGAGATCATAGTTTAAGGTGTTTTTTTTTTTTTTTTTAAATCGGCAATCGGATGATTCTGTTATGCCAGAAATTTTCACATTATTATACAATATGGAGAGAAATAACAAAAATTATTTTTCTCTTTATTTTGTGATGATGTAAAAAATTTAGACAACAAAATGTATGTACAAGGACATGAATCAAGTTCATATCAAAATTTTCACCGGAATGGGGGGCCATGTATGGGAAGCCATTTTTCAACTTTGGGTAACTTTTTGTTGAAAACTTTTACTTTTTACTCATATCATTCGGAAAAAAAATTGAAAAAAATGAAAAGTTGGGAAGGGCATGTGATCTTTCTTTGTCAAATTCTCTCTCTCAATAATGCGTTGAAGAACGAATTCTTCTATGAATTGGAGTTTTGATGAAGTTAAATTTTCATGTCTTTTCATCTTCTAATTTTGGGTATATTTTTCACTTGTCACTAGCCATGCCAAGGACAAGTAAAATTCTCTTTATATGTGTTACATCTTTTTTACCTTTAACTCCTTATCCAAACTAGAATATTGGTATTTCAAAAAATAAATATACTTAATACCTAAGCCTTCACCACTAAACTTAGAAAAGGTAAGGTCTTAAAAACGTTTACCAAATGAAATGTGAATAATCAAATTTGACTTTTAGACCAGAAATTAGTACAATTAATTATAAACCACCTACAAAAGTACCAAAATAATTGGGCTGAAAATTGAATTTCGACATCTGAAATATATTATCTTCATTCCATAACATAAGTGGTTTGATACATGTAATCAAAATATCAATATTATTCTTTTAAATAGAATTAGTAATATACAACAAGTTATATTTAATAGAGAAATATTAATATTATTCTTTTAAATAGATTTAGTGGTAAAACAAAATATAACTTGTTTACAAAATATTACGAATAAAATCAGTATGTCCGTTTTATGAATAACGACTACTCTAATGATTAAATTGAACTTAAATACAAAATGTAACAACTTAACAGTGTCTTTAAATAAACGAAATCATTATCTGTAACTATTTTACTATTCATAACTAATTTAATTTGATCTTTTGTAAAATAACTAACAGAGAGTTTTTTATATACACAAGGTTCGAGGAATAATACTAATTTGCTCTGTTTTCCGGGGAAAAAAATGTAGAAGAGGCAAAAGTCTGTAAAAGTAAAATGTAGGGAAAATGGGTACATACCCATTGTACCGGAAGCATCACTGCCGCCATAGAAGGTAGCATGAGCATTCTGCCAAGATCCGCCGGAGTAAACACCGGGAATTCTCGCCTGAGCTACTACGGCTAGAAGAGATCAAATGGAAGCAATGTAGGTCAAACCCACCATAGCCATTTGTTAATTTCTCTCAATTACAACTATAAACAATTGAAAATGAAGACCAGAGAGAGAATGAGAAAAGTATTTGGGGATGAGGAGGAATATGGTTGGAAGGAAAGAGGACTACTTATTGAGGAAATTTTCCCACCAGTGGCAGTTGTTGTAATTTGACTCACATTAATGATCCTTTAATGTAAAATGGCGAATTTCTTTTGCAAGTGTTATGTGTCCCACCACTTGACCGGAATCGTACGTGAAGTTTACGTTCCAATTAGAGTTGCTTGTGCGGTAAATAGATCGTGTGGGCTGTTAAACATATTTTCAGTACTTAAATAATTTTTTATCAAGTATTTTTTTGGTAGACGTTAAATCTCATGCAATAAGCATGTTCTTTTATTTTGAATATTTTGTTCTAACATCACGTTTGATACATTGGAATGGAATGTAATAGAATACTTTTTCAGGCATAATCGTTTTCCACACAAAATGACTTCGGAATCCCTCTTTCTATTCTAGTGTTTGGAAGATAAAGGCAGAATGGAATGTCGATTCCTTTTCTATGTTTGGTAAACTATTTTTTAATATAATAATGGAATAGAATTAAATAGAATATGACATAAATGTTCTTTTAGCATATACTAGTGATAAAACTTAATTAAACATTCATTACAAAATCTTACTCGAATAACATTGATATATATATATATATATTGTTGAAACGTAATTTTTGTTAAAATATCAACATAGTAATAAAAATATTTTACTTTTAAAATTAAAAATAGATCAAAACTACTACCAAGAAAAATAAATATTTATAAAATTACCATCTATGAAATTATACCAAGTGAAATAGAATATTTATGACTAAATAAAATATTACTAACTATTGAAAAATCAATCTTATACTAAGTGCGTTATGGTCAAAAGTGGAAATTTCTTCCAATTCCCAACCCTTCAACATCATTGAAAAATTGTTTTGTTCCAATCATAAATTTATGGAGACCATTTATGCATGATGTGAGGTTGATAGTGACATTCACCCAAAAAAAAGAGAGGTTGATAGCAGTCCGGCTCCTGTGCGGAACCCCCAAAGTTCCGCACGTGCGGGTCGCAGATCCGGCCGTTGATTCAATTTTTTTTTGAATCGATGCACTTTGGATTTTTAAAAAATGATTAAAAAAGGGCACAAACGTAAATTCACAAATGAAAAAGAAAAAGGGGGACACCGAACCGTCACATCGATTCAGCGTCCCCAAAAATTCGAAAAAAACGTCTCATCTTCTTACTTTCCTTCTTGCTCAAGAGTGAAAAGCTTTGATTTTTTCTTTGCTTTGTTCATTCTCCAAAATCTCTTCTTAATCAAGAGTTCTCATTAATTTTTTGGGTCTCTTTTATCTATTCAAAATTTAAGCAGAATGGGAAGAAAAAAAAGAGTGAAAAACTTGAATTTTTTTGTTGTTGTTCGATTTATGCTGTTTCAGATGATTTATATTGTTCGATTTATGATTTGTTTCAGATTTATTTGGTTTTTGTATGGAACAAGCCAGATTTTAAAGAGTTTTTTATAGGTTTATGCTTGGTCTATTGAATCTTTTTGGGATATTAGGAGGAGAAATTAAATAATAAAATGAAGATAGAACTTGCTGGGTTTTATTTCAAAGAAGTCATTTTGGTGCTTCTGGAATGGATTTCTTGTGAACACTCAAAAACACGTGTTCTTGTTAACAGAACGTGTGTTCTTCATAACTTTTGGATTGAAATGCTACTTAAACGAGTTTTCAATAAAAAAAATATGTGTTCAGTAGACAAAAACACGTGTTCTTCGTAACTTGTGGATTGAAATGCTACTTAAATGAGTTTTCAATAAAAAAAACATGTGTTCAGAGACAAAAACATGTGTTCTTGTTAACAGAACACGTGTTCTTCGTAACTTTTGGATTGAAATACTACTTAAATGAGTTTTCAATAAAAAAATATGTGTTCAGTAGACAAAAACAGGTGTTCTTGTTAACAGAACATGTGTTCTTCGCAACTTGTGGATTGAAATGCTACTTAAACGAGTTTTCAATAAAAAAATATGTGTTCAGTAGACAAAAACACGTGTTCTTGGTAAGAGAACATGTGTTCTTCGTAACTTGTGGATTGAAATGCTACTTAAATGAGTTTTCAATAAAAAAATATGTGTCCAGTAGACAAAAACATGTGTTCTTGTTAACAGAACATGTGTTCTTCGTAACTTTTGGATTGAAATGCTACTTAAATGAGTTTTCAATAAAAAAATATGTGTTCAGTAGACAAAACCACGTGTTCTTGGTAAGAGAACATGTGTTCATCGCAACTTGTGGATTGAAATGCTACTTAAACGAGTTTTCAATAAAAAAAAATAGGTGTTCAGTAGACAAAACCACGTGTTCTTGGTAAGAGAACATGTGTTCTTGGTAAGAAAATATGTGTTCTTCGCAACTTGTGGATTGAAATGCACTTAAATGAGTTTTCAATAAAAAAAATGTATTCAATAGACAAAAACACGTGTTCTTGATAAGAGAACGTGTGTTCAGTAAACAAAAACATGTGTTCTTGGCAAGAGAACATGTGTTCTTGTTAACAGAACATGTGTTCTTTGTAAGACAAATGTCTTCTTGGAAGAGGTTATAGAGATTTGTAAAGTTAAAAAAGGCGAGAGCAATGGTCAAGCATATTGAACAATGACAAAAAAGATGCATAAACCAGTTCATATCTAAATGAAGAAAACATTCACCCAGACACTTTGTGCAAAAGATTACCAGAATCTACTAATTCATTAAATTACCAAAAACAAAAGGTCAATTATCACAATATACATAAATTCATTCAGAATTTACTACATTTTGTTTACTAGTATATAAAAGGCCAAACATACAATTAATTAAACGACCACAAAAAAAAGAGCCAAGAATACAATTCATTAATGCCAAGAATACACATGTTCTCCGCAGATATCTCCTCCACCATCAACTTCCTATCTGCAATCTCTTTGTTAATGTCTGTTGCCATTATCGAAATCACCATTAGTGAATAACCTTTGAATGAGATGCTTCATATTTTCTATGTCCCAGATATTGCAAGTGTACTGAACTGTTGCCAGATGGTTGCCAGCGAAGTAATCCAGACAATGTACCTATACACAAAAAGAACATGTGTTCTGTGACAAAGAACATGTGTTCTGTGAGAAAACGCCTACAAAGTTTAAGCAACATTTCTGCCAGAAAAACAGTGGCGAAAAAACTGGGTTCTTCAAATAAAAAGTCCAATCTCTACACACCATTAAACTGAAAACCAAACATATACTCTTGTTCACAGTTAAAAGACGAAACTAACTGTAAAGTTTGAGCATCAAACTCTTACCGAATCATCCAAAAATCGCAAAAATGTGAGTGAAGCACAGTTATGCCAGAAAACCAAGAAAAACTTACCTTCAGTCCTAAAATTTAATTTAGGCAAAGAACCAGCAATTATCACCAAAATCGGACTTTGTAACCCTTAAAACAGCTTCCTAAGGAAGTATAATCCAAGAAATGGGCTTCCAAATCTTCAAGAAAAACCCAGAAATCAAAGTATTTGTAGCATGAACCTTCCGTAGAGCAAGAACAACACCCAAAAAAACCTCAACTTTTCTCCTGATTTCTGAATAGCACCAAGAGAGAAAGTGTCGTCCAGAAGAAAGAGGTTGAACACGATTAAAAGTGAGAGAAGATGATGAAGCCTCAAGAGGAGGAAAAAGATGAAATGGTAGAGATTTTATGGATCTGAAAGTCTCTTTTACCAATTAAAAGGAAGAGAGAGAGAGAGAGAGAGAGAGAGAGAGAGAGAAAAATAGGATTCAAAATTCATTTCCCGCCTAATGGACAGCCAAACAATTCAGTTTCATAAATACCCCTGTTTTTGCCACAGCCATTGGATCAAAAGTATAAGATCCAACGGCTCACAGGGCCGGCCCGCACATACTGAACCTTTTTGGTTCAGCATAGGAGCCGCGACGGGTTGATATTGCAGTCCGGTTCCTACGCAGAACAGATTTTTTCAATATGTGCAAAATAGATTTTTTACTTTGAAATAGGTGTTTTTAACTTAAAAATATATGTTTGCAGAACAGGTATTTTTTTTTTTTTAAAATAGCTGTTTTTTTAAATCAATTTTATTCGTCAAAATTTTAATTCTACATTAAAATCGTGTTGTTGATAATTATACGTGATTTTATCAAAAATAAAGAAAATAATTAATGTTCTTATAGGTGGTATAGAATATGTAGCAAATTAAATATTCTAATTGTCTATCGCACCGAAGAGTGAAGCTCTGTGGGCGTAAACAACGCCTTTTTGGTTAACAAAGGATGGAAATGAAGCCCCGCGATTGGTCGGTGACCTATATCGGTGATTGTTGGCATCTATTCTCTTTTGCTAGGCTATGGATAATCCTTTTTTTTTTTGGGCTGAATTCTATGATTAATCCTTGTCGATCGTGACTTCGCAAAAATTCTAAATCACAAGGTTCATAATTCAGGGGGTATGATCTGCTCACAATCGTGAAGTTGTGAGTTTGATACTCTCCCCATATATAGAGCATGCTTTAATCTCTTTTTTTAGAACTATCTCCTCCTCTTGTTGGGTACTTCTCTCTCCCCTTCATAGAGCAACCACTCAGCCGGACTTTAACCTACCTTCACGTGCCAATTTACCAACTGTCCTTTTTTTTTTCTTCTTTCATCTCTTACCCAAAAAGGTGATACCCACGCTCACAGTGCTTTTTTTTTTCTCTGTCACAGATATAGGTGAATAGAGTTTGATTTCAATTATAATTTGGTATTTATTCCTCAATGTAGAACATTTGAAACATTTTAAAAAAAATTAAGGAATTTAAACAAATAATAATATTTTCACCACAATTTCAATAATACCCCCTCTTTCAATTTTTCAATAAAAGATATGTTGAGGATATAATTGGAATAAATTGTTGATATCTAATAAAAAAACATGTAAATAACAATTAATTTAGATATATATATATATATATATATATATATATATATATATATATATATATATATATATATATACATCTTTTAAACGACAATTAAATAGAAATGGAGAGAGTATTAAAATTTTGAATATGAAAGAGAAAATGTGAGTCTTACGAGTAAGAAGAGAAGTTGAGAAAATTTTGAATACCAACATCAGTTGTGGTGAATTGGATGAGGGATCCTCCTCCTTTAAGAATGATTAATGTTCAAATCTGACCCCATGCATTTGTATGGAGTTATTGATGTTAGGAGGATCGCCCCTTTCTTGGACCTCTGCAGTACCCCAATTATGATACAGATTAGTTATTCTATATGTATATGCAGAACACCAACTAATCGTTGGATGAGTTGATTTGAAAAATTATTGTTTTGTTGCATATATTTAAAATAAAATAATAGTTGTTTCCCAGTCCCTTCGAGGACCTCCGATAAAATTAAAACAATTGTTTCTTATTAAAATAATCAATCGACAAATCAATTTATAAAACGCGGACATATATTTTGTACCTTCGACCATAATTATTTAAATAATAATTAGAGAAATGGGCGTCAGCGGGTGTGCGGGGAAATATGCCACTTGGTTGTCTGGGCCCATTGAGGAGGTGAAAATGGGGCATCAACGCCACAATGTGATTGCGATCACTCAGAGAAAATTTATTTTGGTGGGTGAATAAGTATAAAACTTAATTTCAAATCACTAAATACAATATTTATAGGAAAGAGAATTGAATTTTTTGCCTACGTGTATTGTATCATTAGTTTGGATATAATTTTTAAACTTACTCAACTAACAAAATAAAATTTCCCATTGATTGATATCCTCATCTTGACTCGACTAGCACCATCTCCCTTTCAAATGCATCACCAAAAATGTCGTACATAGTATACTTGTAGGCAAAATAGTAGATTTCTTCTTTAAACATTTTATGACTTGCAAGTTGGGTCTTTTTTCTATTTTTTTTTTCTTGTTGGGTACAAGAACATTTTACGACTTGCACGTTGGGTCCTTCCGTGTATTTTTTGACTAATTAACAGTTAGTCAACATAAATCCAAATTTAATCAAGGGTATTTTTTGTACTTCAAATACCCCATCCTCCCCTACCCATCTTTAAAAACCTATCCATTTTTGCTAGTCGAGTCAAGATGAGGATATCAATCAATGGGAAATTTTATTTTGTTAGTTGAGTAAGTTTAAAAATTATATCCAAACTAATGAATACAATATACGTAGGTAAAAAATTCAATTCTCTTTCTTATATGTATTATATTTGTTGACTTGAAATTAAGTTTTATACTTATTCACCCACCAAAATAAATTTTCTTTGTGTGATCGCAATCACATTGTGGCGTTGATGGCCCATTTTCACCTCCTCAATGGGCCCAGACAACCAAGTGGCATATTTTCCTGCACACCCGCTGACGCCCATTTCTCTAATTATTATTTAAATAATTGTGTTCGAAGGTACGAAATATTTATCTGCGTTTCATAAATTGATTTGTCGATTGATTATTTTTATAAGAAATAATTGTTTTAATTTTATCGGAGGTCCCCGAAGGGACTGGGAAACAACTATTATTTTATTTTAAATATATGCAACAAAACAATAATTTCTCAAATCAACTCATCCAACGATTAGTTGGTGTTCTGCATATACATATAGAATAATTAATCTGTATCATAATTGGGTACTGCAGAGGCCCAAGAAAAGGGCGATCCTCCCAACATCAATAACTCCATACAAATGCAGCCCTCATCCAATTCATCACAACTGATGTTGTTATTCAAAATTTTCTCAACTTCTCTTCTTACTCGTAAGACTCACATTTTCTCTTTCATATTCAAAATTTTAATACTCTCTCCATTTCCATTTAATTGTTGTTTAAAAGATATATATGTATCCAAATTAATTGTTATTTACATGTTTTTTTATTAGATATCAACAATTTATTCCAATTATATTATCAACATATCTTTTATTGAAAATTTGAAAGAGGGGTATTATTTAAATTGTGGTGAAAATATTATTATTTTTTTAAATTTCTTAATTTTTTTTAAATGTCTCAAACGTTCTACATTGAGGAATAAAAAAAAGTACCAAATTATAATTGAAATCAAACTCTGTTCACCTATATCTGTGAAAGAGAAGGAAAAAAAAAGAACTGTGGGCGTGGGTATCACCATTTTGTGTTGGGGGTGAAAAAAAAAAGGACATTTGGTAAATTGGCACGTGAAGGTAGAATTTTTTTTTTGAAGCTCGGCTGAGTGGTTGCCCCATGAAGGGGAAAAAAGTACCCTACAAGAGGAGGAGATAACCCTAAAAAGGGAGATTAAGGCATGTCTCATGTATAGGGAGAGTATCAAATACACGAATTGGTAATTGTGAGCAGGTCATAGCCCCTGGGATATGTACCTTGTGATGTAGAATTTTTGTTGAGGCCAAGGATTAATCATAGAATTCAGCAAAAAAAAAGGGATTATCCATAGCTTAGCAAAAGAGAATATAAGCCAACAATCACCGACCAATCGCGGGGCTTCATTTCCATCATTTGTTCACAAAAAAGGCGTTGTTTACACCCATAGAGCTCCACTCTTCGGTGCGATAAACAATTAGAATATTTATTGTGCACAACTTATAAAAATATTAATTTTCTTCTTTATTTTCGATAAAATCAAGTATAATTATCAACACCACGACTGCAGTGTAGAATTAAAATTTTAACGAATGAAATTGATTTAAAAAAAAATATATTTTTTTAAAAAACAACTGTTCCGCAAACACATATTTTTAAGTTAAAAACACCTATTTCAAACAAAAAGCACATATTGAAAAAATTTGTTCTCCATAAGAGTCGGACTTCAATATCAACTTTTTTTTTTTGGGTGAATGTCACTATCAACCTCACATCATGCATAAATGGTCTCCATAAATTTGTGATTGGACCAAAACAATTTTTCAATGATGTTGAAGGGTCCGGAATTGGAAGAAATTTCCACTTTTGACCTTCACGCACTTACTATAAGATTGATTGTGGTCATAAATCATAATAAAATGAAGCGAACTGTTTTTTTTTCTTTTTTAAATATTCATATTTATTTATTTTTAAAAAGATATTATGAATATAAAAATGTTGAATAAGAATAATAAACAAAAAATGAACATTGCATTAGTCTAAGTTAAATCGAACTTGATTGTAAGTTCAATCGCAATTCAGAGGATCTGTTCATCTGAATTACCCGTTATTTGTTAAAACTTTAACTATTTATATTTGTATAAATAAAAAAATATAAGAAGGAAATAAGTGAGCTTCCCTAATTTGATAGGCTGAAATGTCAGCCCAATTTCTCACTCAAAACATAAATTAATTACACGTAAAATAACACATAAGCGAAAAGTTACGGGTATCACAATTTTTTTCTTGTATATCTATATTCATTAATCCTAGAATCGTTCATGTGGGACTGACTTTACAGTTCCCTCACATGATTTTAGCAGGTCCCACATATGTAGGTACAAACTGCATATTGAATGAGAGCATGGGTAACCGTAAATGATCCATTTCCCATAAGTTCAGGAATTGTCGGCCATATGGAGTGTGTACGTTGTATTTCCTCGCCCATTTCCACGCGCCCGAGATTTGACACTGTATAATCCCTTCTGGTTATTGAATTGGACAACCCGGTGGCGTCAACACTTCTGTTGGTTCTAGACGAATTTATCCCAAATTCTCGGAGGTAATTGGTGAATGCTTTTGTTTGTTTCTACCCGATGTTCATCAAAATACTGGACCATTTTACTAAAAACCATCTCTAAAAGAGCCTTTAAGGGAAGAGCCCTACCTTTCTTTAACACACTATTTAATGACTCAGAGAGGTTAGTCGTCATTATTCCATGTCTGTAACCACCATCATGCACAAGTGTTCATTGGTCATACCTTATTTGATTTAGCCAATTGTAAGCTTCGACATTTCTGGTTTGAATTTCTTGCATAAACCGGTTGAACTTGTGCTTTTTTGTTGTGGTTCCCGCTAGCCACATTAAAGATTTCAACTCTTTATTTTTGAACTGTTTGTTGAAATTTGCTCTTATGTGTCTTAGACAGAATCTGTGATGGGCAAATGGTGGCTGCCAGAGTACTTGTTCAGTGACTGCATTGAGGATTCCGTTGTGATGATCGGAAATTACACAAACAGGCATTTGTTTGACAACATGTTCTTGTAGGTTTTGGAGAAACCAATTCCAACTCTCTGATGACTCTTTGTCAACAATGGCAAATGCTAGTGGGAAAACGTGGTTGTTTGCATCCCACGTGCTACCAATCAATAGCACTCCCTTGCAAACACCGCGTAAATGAGTCCCGTCAATTGATATAACGGGACGACAATGTGTAAAACCGATTATGGAAGGCTGAAACGTCTTTTACTGGTTTCAAGTGAAAGACGCAATAATTGTTCACTTTCAAGTGAAAAATATAATAATTGTTCACTCGATCCTTTTCTAATTGGATACATTGTCTTGTTAATTTACTGCTAGTTGATTATTAATATTTTTACATTGTTATACTTGTTCCCGCTCTAACTCGGCCCCCTCCCCCAATTATTCCTACCTTTCGTTTCTTGCCTACATTATAAGGCTGTAAAACAAAGATGGAAGAACAAAATGATGAGTGAATATAATTTCATGTTTGGGGGATAGCGAGACATCATTTTATAATTGACGCAACACGTATCATTTAAAA
Source organism: Vinca minor (assembly GCA_026122235.1). Classification (NCBI taxonomy): domain Eukaryota; kingdom Viridiplantae; phylum Streptophyta; class Magnoliopsida; order Gentianales; family Apocynaceae; genus Vinca; species Vinca minor. The sequence goes on from JAOCZM010000220.1 coordinate 59,737, forward strand.
GAATAAATTTTAAATTTTATAATTCAAAATAATAATTTTTTAATTTATTAATTTTTCCAATAATTTAAAAATTAAGAAGGAAAAAAATAATATTTTCGGAGAGAGATCATAGTTTAAGGTGTTTTTTTTTTTTTTTTTTTTTAAATCGGCAATTGGATGATTCTGTTATGCCAGAAATTTTCACATTATTATACAATATGGAGAGAAATAACAAAAATTGTTTTTCTCTTTATTTTGTGATGATGTAAAAAATTTAGACAATAAGATGTATATATGTATAAGGACATGAATCAAGTTCCTATCAAAATTTTCACCGGGAATGGGGGGCCATGTTTGGGAAGCCATTTTTCAACTTTGGGTAACATGCAGCCCTGGCCTTTTTGTTGAAAACTTTTACTTTTTACTCATATCATTCCTTTCAAGAGGGGAAAAATTGAAAGAAATTGAAAAAAATGAAAAGTTGGGAAGGGCATGTGATCTTTCTTTGTCAAATTCTCTCTCTCTCAATAATGCGTTGAAGAACTAATTCTTCTATGACTTGGAGTTTTGATGAAGTTAAATTTTCATGTCTTTTCATCTTCTAATTTTGGGTATATATTTCACTTGTCACTAGCCATGCCAAGGACAAGTAAAATTCTCTTTATATGTGTTACATCTTTTTTACCATTAACTCCTTATCCAAACTAGAATATTGGTATTTCAAAAAATAAATATACTTGATACCTAAGCCTTCACCACTAAACCTAAAGAAGGTAAGGTCTTAAAAACGTTTACCAAATGAAATGTGAATAATCAAATTTGACTTTTCAAAATTTATTTATTTATTTAATTTCTAATTTTTTTTTATTAATTTTGTATAAGGTAAGAATCGTATCTCCCCATTATGTATTTCATTCACTGCCCTATCAATACTAAATTTTCATGTGTTAATTTTAAATAAAAAAACTACAACTTAAAAAGTAGTCAAATTCTCAATAAATAAATTAACACATATCAATTTATTATTGATAGACAAACAACGAGATATACTATTTTTTTGCCGAGTATAAAAGAAGAAGAAAAAGAAAAAGAAAGTGAATCTACTCTGTCTCTCTATTCCAAAGGCCGTGAAAGATTTTCCTTTTCCATTTTTTAAGGGTGAAAATTGTGTGTCCAATATATTTATTCACCACTCAAAATTTATTATGTATATTTTTTTAATTATATATATATATATATATATATATATATATATATATATATATGTGTGTGTGTGTGTGTGTGTTGTGTGTGTGATTAATTGTAAGTAATTGAGTATAAAAATGTAGATATACACGTGAACACACATTATTTTTAGATTTTTTCAAGCATGATAAACCATTTGTATATCAATTTGTTTGTTGGAAGTTTCTCTGTATCGCTATGTACATTGTTTTGGGGCTAAGACAAGTTGCAAAATAAAAATAAAAATAATAAAAATAATATATATATATAAAGTTGGGGATCACAATTCACAAGAACATGTGCGTTTAGGAATTAAGTAGTACCTCAGTGGTTGAGGTTGCTACGTCAAAAATAATCTTTAGTTGGATCGAGACCTTAATTATCTCCTGCAGAAATTTATTTGCTTCACGTAGGGAGGCGGGTGTCGAACGCAGGGGACCTCGTGATGTGCGGTCGAGGCTGCTGCATTTCGAGCGCACTGCTTCTTGACAAATAAACTTTAGTTGATCGAGTCATTTAATTCTTATCGTATAATTAAATGAGATGGAATTTGTCCAATAACTTAGAGAGACGGAATTTATTTGTTTTTTAATGGTTCTAGTATTATTTATATTCTATTCCTCAAATCCAATTTAAATAACTAAATCTTGGTTCCTTTAATTGCGTCCAAAGAGTTTGACATCCATTCAAGAAAAAGTCTGGTTCAAATCTCTTTTAATATTGCGTTAAGCTGGTGCATGGGGTTATATTGCTCATATATTTAACTCGAAAACCGTACATGTTTTTCTTGGTTTTTGCTTGTGAGTTGTGACCAACTTTGCCTAGTGCTGGTGGATAACATACCTAAGCCATTTATATAATTATTTACAAATGGTCTTTGGTAGGACTTCACCGCGGACTCAATTCACTTGTATGTACATTGTAGATGTCATGGCATAAATATATGCATATCATATGTCGTGGCACAGTTCAGTTCAATTAGAATTAGAATGTTTAGAATTGAATGTCTTATTTTTAAATTTAACTAAAATTTCAATATAAATTTTAAATTGTATCTCAAATCAAATATAATCATTAATTTTTAACTCAAATTAAAGTAAGACATTCAAATTTGAACCAAAGTGTACTAACTTTTGAGATCACTTGAAAAACTGGTGATTGTTAAGACAAGGTGAAAACGTCAAAAAAAATTTTATCCCCGTTTATATCTTCATCTCTGTCCCTATCCAATCACCAATTCATCATCACTATGGAGGATGACGTCGGAGGAGTAGGTAGAGCAACCTCAACATCTCCTCATATTTTGACCTTCTCTGGTTTAGCTTTCCAATATATTACTGTCACAATACTTAAATTACTTTTTTAAAAAGACAATGAAGTTAAAATCATTGTTACTCCAAAAAGATGAAAAGAAGTTCATTATTCATTTTTCCACCCAACTTTGCATCCATTATTGCTTCTGCACCCAATACCAATAACCAAATGAATAGTTCTGATATGTACTATGTTAATTAGATCATATGCTTTAAAACATGTCATATTATTACAAAATAAGAAAAGATATAATTATATAATGATTTGACTAATTTTAAGTCACATAGTCCATATCATAATTTTCCATACTAGTCATCCTACTCCTCCATGTAATCTTCTGAAAAGGTGTGAATGAAGTCATCGTGAACTAACCTAATTATTAGGCAAAATAGATATAATCTTATATTTTTTGTAGAGTTTTAAAACTCCTCTAAGATATATAAGCCATTTGCAATTGGGTAGCAGTGCGGGTTAAAAAAATAATAATGAAAAAACGAGGAAATGACTTTCAAAGGATTGATCTATTAACTGAACTGGCAATAATTGTTCACTTTCAAATGAAAGATGCAATAATTGTTCACTCGATCATTTTCTGATTTGTGCGTTTACAAGAATATATGTGTTTATTATGACCACAATCAATCTTGTAGTAAGTGCGTTATGGTCAAAAGTGAAAATATCTTCCAATTCCCGACCCCTTCAACATCATTGAAAAATTGTTTTGTTCCAATCATAAATTTATGGAGACCATTTATGCATGATGTGAGGTTGATAGTGACATTCACCCAAAAAATTTTGATATTGCAGTCCGGCTCTTATGCAGAAAAGACTTTTTATCTTGAAATAGGCGTTTTTAACTTTAAAACATGTGTTTTTTTTAAATTAATTTCATCCGTCAAAATTTTAATTCTACACTGGATTCGTGGTGTTGACAATTATACGTGATTTTATCGCAAATAAAGAAGAGAATTAATATTCTTATAGATCGTGTAGAATATGTAGCGAATTAAATTCTCCAAATTGTCTATCGCACCGAAGAGTGGAGCTCTTTAGACGTAAATAACGTCTTTTTTGTGAACAAAGGATGGAAATGAAGCCCCGTGATTGGCTGAATTCTATGGTTAATCCTTGGCCTCAACAAAAATTCTACATCACATGGCACAATGTCCCTAGCCCAGTGGAGTTATGACACGGTCGTGGGTTCGGTACCCTCCCTATACATGGGGCATTCTTTAATCTTCTTTTCTAGGGTTATCTCCTCCTCTCGTGAGGCACTTCTCTCCCTTTCATGGGGCAACTGCCCAGCCGGGCTTAAAAAAAAGAATCTACCTTCACGTGCCAATTTACCAGCTGTCTTTTTTTTTTCACCTCCTACACAAAAAGGCGATACCCACGCTCATAGGGCCTTTTTTTTTTTCCTTCTCTTTCACAGATATAGGTGAATAGAGTTTGATTTCAATTATAATTTGGTACTTTTTTTATTCCTTAATGTACAACATTTGAGACATTTTAAAAAAATTAAGGAATTTAAACAAATAATAATATTTTCAACACAATTTCAATAATACCACCTCTTTCAATTTTTCAATAAAAGATATGTTGAGGATATAATTGGAATAAATTGTTGATATCTAATAAAAAAATATGTAAATAACAATTAATTTGGATACATATATATCTTTTAAACGATAATTAAATGGAAATGGAGAGAGTATTAAAATTTTGAATATGAAATAGAAAATGTGAGTCTTACGAGTAAGAATAATCAGGGTTCAAACTCGACCCATACATTTGTATGGAGTTATTAATGTTGGGAGGATCGCCCCTTTCTTGGGCCTCTGCAATACCCAATTATGATACAGATCAATTATTCTATATGTATATGCGGAACGCCTACTAATCGTTGGATTAGTTGATTTGAGAAATTATTGTTTTGTTGCATATATTTAAAATAAAATAAAAGTTATTTCCCAGTCCCTTCGGGGACCTCCGATACAATTAAAACAATTGTTTCTTATAAAAAAATCAATCGACTAAACAATTTATGAAACGCGGACAAATATTTTTTACCTTCCAACACAATTATTTAAATAATAATTAGAGAAATGGGCGTCAACGGGTGTGCAGGGAAATATGCCATTTGGTTGTCTGGGCCCATTGAGGAGGTGAAAATGGGCCATCAATGCCACAATGTGATTGCGATCACCCGTAGAAAATTTATTTTGGTGAGTGAGTAAGTATAAAACTTAATTTCAAATCAATAAATACAATACATGTATGATAGATAATTGTCTTTTTTACTTACGCGTATTATATTCATTAATTTGAATATAATTTTTAAACTTACTCAATTAACAAAATTTCCCTAAAATTGCCCATTAATTGATATCCTCATCTTGACTCGACTAGCACCATCTCCCTTTCAAATGCATCACCAAAAATGTCTTACATACTATACTTGTACTCCAACCCAAGTGGGCAAATAAAAGCTCATTTTTATTTATTTATTTTGCTGCACAACAAAGACTCAGGGGCTTTGGTTGCTATGCTTATAGTGCTTATAGTACTTATAAATCTGAATCATCATATTGTTTAATTCTATGCGGAATAAATAAAATTTAGTACGTACAAAAACTTCAAGACAGGTGTTCTTTAGAAATTAGAACATATATTTTTAAAAAATACGATAAATATTGTAAAATCAAAACAAGGTCTACTTTAATTAATTTTTTACCGTTAAAATTTTAGTTCAACAAAAAAAAAAAGTCTCACATACAGAACTTACCCGTTCGGAGCCACAACGGATTTTGTCATATATGGAAAAGTTTGTAAAAGTCACTATTGTTCTTTCTTTCTCTCGTGAATAAAGACACTACTTTTGTTTTTTAGTTTTTCTTCGTTCCAATTTTTTTTTCATTGTTTGATCCAACTTTGTGATGTTAGGTTCGGGGACGAAGACCAATAACCATTTTTTCATAATGTTAAAAAATAGAAAGCATGTCTAGCTCGATTTAATACATGCCTAGGAGCCAGGGATTCTATAAGTCCGGGATCAAAAGCCGACACGTGACCGTGATTCCCAAATCAAAATCCAAGAATCATGGGTCGCTACATTCGGAGAATTTATTTTCATAAAGTGATAATCACCCATTTAATTCAACTATCAAAATTCCTCAATAAATTTTAATACATTAAAGTTGAAAAAAAAATACTCTTAATGGAATTATCCTAAAGTTTCATTCAGTAAGTAATCCCAAAGTTGCTTCTACGCTCGAGTCCCACGTCAGTGCGGTCTATCGTTCCCTTTTAACTCATCATACAGCAAAAAGCAACAACGCAAAGGAGTGAGCTACAATTCAGTAAGTATAGAAAACGCATCCCAGGAAAATCAGTTACATATATATATATATATATATATATATATATATATATATATATATATATATATATTTTTGAGAAAATGGACGGATATATTTTAAACATAATCCTTTGTAAGAAAAGCACTTTCGAAACTTTGAAGTTCGAGACATATACATTATATATTAGCAGATTGCGAAAGCAGAATATACATAGTGATACTTTGGCCAGGGGATCGCTAGGTTTTCAAAATAAAAGCAGACTGATATATCGACCCCTAGACTTATACCCTCTAGGGAATGGGTCGAGTCTGAGTCCTAACTTCTACCCCTAGGTGGAGTCGAGTCAGAACAGTATTAAAGTCAGCCATGAAAGTATCAAACGATATGATAGGTATTCAGAACAATTAAATAAAATTAAAAACTTCAATACTCAGAAATATTTTAAGAAGGTGGAATTTTAAACATAAATAGAATGTGACCATACTGCACAAGAATTTAACCAAACATTTACTGGGAAACATTACTTTATAGGAAGTAGTAAAAGAAGTCAACTTTGGTAGACTCTATAAATCATGTACAAAAAAAAAAAGGATTTTCTCAGGAACATTGACTGGGCCGCGGGTGGTAATCAAATAGGGAATCTCGGGTACTAAGAAACAACTGCACCCCAGGAGACATTATTTTAATTGTTCATAGTGAGAAAAGAGATAATAATAATTAAATAAACAAATCCTCAAACTGGGATGTATCAAGAGTGCTATGAAACAAGGAATATGGGGACCCACAGTAAAAGACTAGGACAATTGAATAAAATAAATTCAATCGCCTGAAAAAGGTTTTAGAACATCATAATATATAAACAATTTGCTTTCAGAATTCAATAGCACCAAATATGAACTTGTGGTCCCATGAAGACAAAGAAAACAAACGGACCAATAGAATATGAAGGGATAAAGGTTAGAACAAGCCAAGACCCCTTTTTTTTTATTTATTTTGTGCACCAAGCCAAACTCACTGTGCACAGAGTTCTTCCGCGGCCATAGAAGACCAAAAGAAACATACTACTCAAATATTGATGGTAATAGAAGTACGAAATTACAGAACAATATTCACATGTCACGAAGAATCAGAGAAGAACAATAAACGAATTTCGATTTATGAATCCGATTTAGATGTAAAGTAATATACATAAAATAAATCCGTATCATCCCGAATTTTATAAGAAAAATATAATCCTTTAACGAAAACAGAGGAGAATCTATACTTATCTTTGATTCGATTCTTAAAACTGTCGGATGCAAAAGCTCTTCATCAATAAAACCTAACAAAAACGCAGAGACTAATCATCAATACTCTTATAATCCTACTAATCGTACTAACGATACGGTGAAAGATCTTACCTTCGATCGATGGAGCAGATGCGGGAGTTGTCTCATGTTACGTCTCAGTAAAAGTATGCTGCAGTAGTAGAGAAAGAAAAGATCAGTCGATTATAATTCTAGGTCTAGACTAAAAGATATTATATAGGAAATAAAATTGCAAGATTAATCCCCAACTAGTAACTAATATCATCTTATCCAAATGTTAAAGAATTTATACACTATAGTCCCAAAAGTCATCAACTTAATTAATTTAGTCCCTAAAGAAGGTCCGGGTTTCACATCCTACCCCTCTAAAGAAAAGTTTCGTCCTCGAAACTTACGCTATAATCTTTCGAAAATGTGTGGGTATTTGCTCTCATCTCTTCCTCGAGTTCCATTGTTGTCTCTCTTAATTTTTTATTCGACCATTGAACATTAATGTATGGTATAATTCTCTGCTCAACACTTGTTCTGTGTAGTCAACAATCTGTATCCGATGTTCCTCGTAGATCAAATCATCTTGTACTTGCAGTGACTCTTGTTTTATAATGTTCCTTGGGTCTAAGATGTCTGCTTGAAAATGGATATATGAAAAACATTGTGTGCTCTTGACAAGGTCGGTGGTAAAGCCAAGCGATACGCTAGAGTGCCATCTTCTTCCAAAATCTCAAATGTTCCAACGTACCTCGAACTCCGGTTTTGATCCATGCTAAATCTCATCACTCCTCTTGTAGGAGAAACACGTAACTACACCTTCCCACACTCAAACTCAGAGGTCTTCAATGAGAATCCACCAAATTCCTCTGTCGACCTTGAGCTGCTTTGAGTTATTCTCCTGTTATCATTCCCACAGAATGACGTCATACCACACTTTTATTGCGACACTCAGATAATACATGTTTCGCAAAGACTCTGCGCTCCAAACTATAGTGAAAATCTCTAGTGATCGATTTTAGACTCAAGGTGGAAAGATGAAGGATGGTTTAGGACAAAGAGAACTCAAGCTTAGAAGCGATAAGGTAAAAGACATATGATTTAGTAAGCGTTTAGTCGACTATCCTTAGTGACTATGAGTCTACATCTGAAAAATGACGAAAGGATCAAGTAATTGAAGAATAATGAGAACAAATAATTATTAATGATGCAAATAAATATTAATGATGCAAAAACATCTATGCCCTCCAGCACATGAGAAATTGGCGAAACAAATATAATCCAAGTTCAGATAGAAAAATTCAAGAACTTTTGAAAGGGTTGTAGAAGTAGGGGTTAATAAGGACAAGACTTTGATTTATTATAAGGAATGATAGAATGAACTTGACATTCAAAGAACTCATTTGTATAGATATATTGAAGAAGGTCAATGGATATACAATTAGAGAAAAAAAATACCAATGTGAGTGAGACACAATAAGAAGTCTTAAAATCTTCATGCAACGTTAGAAAGATGTTGCATTTATTAGTCAATGAATAGTTCACTATGTAGTAGAGAAAATTGAAGTAAATTTGAAGCATGCAGGTTGAAGACTTTCGATAAGGGAAGAGAAATATTCATCAACGGAAACAGTATATGCAAATCATATTCTGTCTATAAATATGATCTTAACCAAAGATAATAGATGAATTACGGGCGCGCCGAGCCAAAGTACAAGAATAAACGACAAGTCTTAATGTTTTTTTTTTTAAAAAAAAAAAAAAAAATATAGGCCTTAAGAGAGTTTTGAAATTTCGAAGATTTAAACTCACAATTGAATCTTGAAACTAATAGGAATGAAGTTCTAGTTTATGTTGGTTCAAAAATCGAGAAAGACAAATCGATCAAATTTCAAGTAATGAGTTATCGACCCTAGCAAAAAGATGTCGAAGTAAAGATGGGAATAACTTCACTGAACAAGCAATCAGAAACATTAAAGAAGTTTCATTGCATGAAGGTTTAGTACGAAGTTACAAGTACTAAGTTTCTTTTAAGAAACATTAATAACATGAGTAAGAGTTTCTAGGTTCAACTATTTTCTAAAAAAAAAATGTAAGGAAAAATTATTTGAAGAAAATTTTCGACAACAAAATGAGATACATAGTGTGACGCCCCGTCCCTCTCGGGTCGGGTACGCCGCGTGCCTCTCGGCACTGGGTTCTATCTTTTACAATCTAATATACAAAATGGGATTTCAGTGAAATAGATTACAAGATAATACTAATATACAGATTTCCAATCCCAAGCTTCCGCTGCGCACTCTGATACCCAAAATCTTGCACCAACTTCAGTTACCTGTGGAGGGGGGAAAAACATTTGGAAAACATGAGCCGAAGCTCAGCGAGGGCCATGCAAGTGGTGCCAAAAATCATTTCCTTTGGAAAATACTTTTATATCAAAAATAGCTCGCACAATGAGAAAACCAGATATACTCTTATAATAAGGGGCCTGATTTCTGGAACAATTGTTCAAGACTGTCGAGATTAGATTGACAATGGCATTCCAATAACATTAAATCACATTTCATACGGGCCCCAAGAGAACACATTCACATTTAGGATCCTAGAGGTGACTCACACCCTTTGGTGTAACACTTAGCTCCTTCCAGTCAAATCTGGGCCCGACTCAATATATTCGCAGTCTCGTAATGCCACGTCAATAATCTCAGGACATATCTCGTTCAAGGTTCAGTAAAATATTTCGTTTCCAATAACATTAATAATAAGGCCCCAATTTCAGAAAAACGTTTCATGGTATAATGAACAATTAATCCAATGCATGTCATGAGTGGATCCAGACCATGAGTGCAATGAACAATTCATGAACACACAATACATATATATAATTTTGTAGAAAAGGTTAGGACCACTCACCTGATAAACTGATCAATTCCTGATATCCAAATAATCCATATCCTAAAATCAGATAATTTTCCATAATTCAATAACATTCAATTCCTTCAATGAATCAATAAATTCACCATTAAAATCTAAGATCGTTCCTAAAAAGATAAAATTCTAAATCAGAAGCTTACCAATATTCTCATGACATAAAAACTCTTCAACAGATTTTCTTGTTTTGAGTTTACATAAGCAGTATATATTTTCTTTTTCAAACTTTCTGCCGGATTTATGTTTCTTGGTATTTTCTATGTGCTATTTGAATTTATTGGCTTTGAAGGAATATCAAAAGGGTTAAACGGGGTTGTCTATAGTATTACAATTTCCAGGGAGTTATATTTTTGCTCAAATATTTTGCTAAGTGGAATGATGTTAACTGAGTTTCTTTTTAGATGTAGGTTTCTTAGACTAATTTCTTGAAAGTGAGATAATTAAAATACTAATATTTCTTCCTAATTTCAGATTGTCAATAAAATAGAAACTATGAAAATACTATTTCAATAACAGGTTAAAATATTCTTAGAACAAAATAATATTTTCAATGTTAAGGATGATAAGTGATTCCAAGTTCTAATATTGAAATGCTCTTGTTCGCTTTCCAATATTATAACTGGATATTTCTATTTGCTTAATGTCTATTTAATTTTAAATATAATGCAAAATATATGTTACTCTTTTCTAGTCTAGGATCAATTAAGAATTAGACTTATATTCCTCTGGTTCACCCGTCTTAACCGGCAAAAGTCCGATTAATTCTTTCATGACCCCGATTAACTTAACTTTATTATTGCAGGATCATGACAACATAAATAAAAATACCTGTCTATCGCAGCCAAATTCACCGCCAGAGATTCCAGAAGTTTATTATTTGGATAGAGATTTATTTTGGAAGAGTTTTATTAGAGAGAGAGTTTTTAGGGAAAGTTTTCCCTTTTTAGAAGGTGCAAATGAAAAGGCCTGAAATGCCTTCTATTTATAGTAGTAATTAGGGACCTTTCTTGTAATTTCTTGTATTTGTAAGGACTTTTTATGTAAATAATTCAGGGACTATTAACGCTAATATTTTTTCTTTCTTGGTGCGCAAGTACAAGATAATCATCAATATTTTTCATTTTTCTTTTATTTCTCAATTTTTTTTCAATTACTATTATGCCCTTATCTTTTAATAAAAATTACCACTTTATTGTTTGGGCTATTTTACCCTTGCTAATTAATCTAAAATACATTTTTAACCCTATCAAGTGAAAAATTAATATAATACTAACCTTTAAATTGATATCCGAAATTATGGGTCGTCACACATAGAGTAAGGTAGAGTAGGGCATCATTGATAATGAATATCCTAATATGCTAGACGCACTCGATGGTATTCCAATTAGCTTTGTCTCGGGTCCATATAGATCATTCAAAATCGTTCCATCAACCATGATCCACCATCGACATCCCAAAGAAGTTAGCAAGAGAAAAGAGGTAAGACGAACTAGAAGAAATCTTTCAGATCTCGTAGCTCAAGTCAGTCATGAGCAGTTTTAGTAAAATGACTATAACTTTCTGTAGAAAACTCGAAATTGCGATCCGTTTTCTCCGTTAGAAACTAGACGTCAAGATATTTCCAACTATATAGCATAAATCCATAATCTATCAAGTTCATTACAGCGTGTTCGTCAAAGTTGGATTAGAAGTTTATTCTGCATCAGCCACACACAAGTAAATGTGTTCCTTCAAACTTATGAATTAGACTCCATGACCCCTTTAGTGTCTTGAATCACATACATGACACTCCTTGTCACACTTCATTATCACCATTACCCATCGAGGGTAGATGATTAAAACGGTATAAATATGGCGTCAAAACCTCGATAGAAAAGGGGTCGAAACATAATTAAGATACAAATATAACTTGTAAATGTATTAAAAGATATTCTATCATCGTTAAAAAAATTAATAAGGGGGTAATAAATATCCTATAATCGTAAAAATTAATTAACATCGAAATTTTTTAATGAATTCTATAACATAATAGTTTAAAAGTTGATATTTCAAAAATGACACAATTTTTTTTTTTTGTGTGTTCATGCGGTAAAGGAAATTAAATAATTACCACCAAGAGAATGTTATAGTAAAAGAACTTGAATTAGAATCTTCAATGAATACGGAAAATTGAAGAGAAAGACATCAAAGGTTTGAAGAAAATTTAAATTGCCAAACAAACTCATCACTTCTTTATACAGAAAAATTGATGAGTAAGAAGAAAATGAGGTTCAACTTTATTTTGTGGTAAAGTAAATCTTAAAAAAATATAACCCTTGGTGAAATATTAAAATGAGACATTTGGGTCATAGATAATGAGGGGTTTTTCAAATCAATAGTAAAATAAAAATAATCTACTTTTTTTTTATATAAAAGTAATGCAGATAAATCATTAAAATAAGTAATGTAATTGTCACGTCTATTATTATAAGTTTTTACGAGATTCATCAACGAGGTTTCTTCTTCACCTTCCTTGCATCTCGACTACGATTGTAGTTTAATTCGAAGTCAACTGTATAATTTTCCCAACGAGTTTACCTTATGCTTAACCCTTCATATGCATAATGTGATTATTTGGTTAGTGATCCACATCGTGAATTATATACGCTGGATTTCACATTACTTCTTCTACAAGCTTATCACGATCGGATTCTTCTTTTTTGGTATTATTAGGCCCAAGTACTTAAAGCCTACCTACACCTAGCCCAATTAAATATTTGGAGCTTATAAACTACCCACCCCACCCACCCCAGCCCCAGCCCAGCCTATCCTATCTTATCCTATCTTATCCTATTCTATATAATATTATTATACTAAATACTAACCCTAAATCCTAATTCTCTCATATAACTACCTACCCAGCCCGGCCCCACCCCCTCATTCTCTTTTCTTCTCTCTTTCTCTCATATGGGAGCTTCTTCTTCTCTTTTTCTAGAGAATTCTTCTTCCTTTTTCTTTTCCCCCTCTCTTCTTCTTCTTCTCTTTTCTTTTTTTAACAGCAGGAACACCCCAATCGTAGAAAAAGGTTTGATTTTTTTTTTTTTGAATCTTTGAAAAAAGAAGAAGAAAAATATTTGATTTTTGTTTCAATCTTTGAAAAAGAAGAAGAAAAATGGAAAAAAGTGATAATATTAGTGATCTTTGTTTGATTTTTGTTTGAAACTTTGAAAAAGAAGAAGAAAAATGGAAGGTTAAGGTTAATTTACCATGAATTTGTTATGAGAATTCCATTAAAACCCATAAAGTACAAGGCAGAAGAGAACAAAGGCAAAAAAAAAAAATTGAATGGGAAGGGGCGGGGCGCAGTCAAAAATATCTGATCCGCGACGAATCACGGGGCGGGGTAGGGTTTCATAGTCGCGGGGCAGGTATGGTATTTGCGATACCCGCCCCGATCTGCCTCATTGCCATCCCTAACTATAAGCACCATAAGCATAGCAACCTAAGCCCCTGAGCCTTTTTGTGCAGCAAAATAAATAAATAAAAATGAGCTTTTATTTGCCCACGTGAGTTGGAGTACAAGTATAGTATGTACGACATTTTTGGTGGTGCATTTGAAAGAGAGATGGTGCTAGTCGAGTCAAGATGCAGTCCGGCTCCTACGCGGGACAACTTTGGTGCGGGACATGCGGAACAATCTCAGTCGTCGGATGAGATTTTTTAACGGCCCAGATCTAGAGAGAGAAAAGTTGCAGCTGACTTAAAAAATAAAAAAAAACTTTTCTCTCTTCAGATCTGGGGCCATTAAAAAATCTCATCCGACGGCTGGGATGGTGTCCCGCACCAAAGCTGTCCCGCATAGGAGCCGGGAGCGTCAAGATGAGGATATCAATCAACGGGAAATTTTATTGAGTGATGCTAGGCTGCTAAGTTCAATTGACTAAAAATCGATTAAATTGGGTCAAAATTGGTCAACAGGACAATAATGCCTCTGAAGTGCCTTTTCAATATGAAAAAAAAAAAATAGGGTCAAAATTACAATTGTAGCCCAGGTATGTCTACTGAAACCGAGAAAAAAAATCAATAATAAGGCCATTGATTTTTGTGTCAAGTTTCAAAGTCAACATAGCTATAAAGCTTCCATTACACCCCGCAAACTTTTACTCCATCCTTTGCAAATTTTTTGCTCCTTTCATTTACATCTTTGCAGCTCAAAAATTTCTTTTGTTTTCATTCTTATTCCTTTCAATTTGTTTACAACACTGCAAAAAATTTGGTTTTTGGTTTTCAATTTCCTTAACATCTGTATAGTTAAAAAACATTGATCCATAAGCTTTAATTTTTTTTTTTGTTAAATTTGAGTTCAAGATTTAATGGCGAAAGGAGCGAGGATTTAATTATTTTTGGTGAGCATGCAACAATTCCTCTAGCTATGGATGCTTCCGGAAGCTATGAAAATTTTGATGTGCAGACTGCAACTGGAGAAGATGTAGTTGGTGGTGAACAACTACTTGATGAAGAAACTACATATTCTGGTGAAAAAATAAAAATTGGTTTATTTTTTCAAAGCCTACATGATCTATTTCTAAGTTATCTCGAATACGCAAAAAAGAGGAGTTTTAGTGTTGTTCACAAATGTGGATCTAAAGGAAAAAATTCTGATATTAGAAAGTATACTACAATATGTTGCGATAGAGGTCGGAACGGTCACGATCTCAAGCGTACCAAGAGATTCGTCTGTCCTGCACAGCTTAATGCAATTTTACGTTTTAATGGAATGTGGGAAGTTTAAAAAATAATTGATACTCACAATCACGATCTAAATCCATCAATGTCGAGATTCATGAGGGCTCATCGAAAAATTTCGTCGGAAGTTAAACGGAGATTGAAGTCTAATGATAAGGCTGGAATTAGACCTTGTAAAAGCGCGAGGATGTTAGAAGTTGATGCCGGTGGTCCAAAAAATTTACCTTTCCAGATCAAGGATGTTCGGAACTATATTGACAGAAATAGGAGAGAAGGATTAGGTAAGGGGGATGCAAATTGTATTTATCAAATGTTTATGATTTACAAGAATGCAAAGGAAAAATCCGATTTTTTTCACTCTGTCCGAATTGACGAGGAGGGTAGACTTGATAGTGCATTTTGGGTTCACCCACACAGTAGAGCAGCGTATGAGAAATTTTGTGATGTTGTTAGTGTAGATTCCACATATTTAGTTAACTGGTATAAGATGTCGTTTGTTTATATTGTCGGAATTAATCATCATGGACAATCCATTTTGTTGGGTTCAGCACTTATATCCCAAGAAGATACGACTACATATAGGTGGTTTTTTAGGACATGGTTAGATGCTATGGGGGGAGACCTCCCATTGCTATTATGAGTGATCAGTGTGATAGTATAGGGAATGCCCTTGCTGCTGAGTTGCTTACAACCAATCGTAGGTATTGCATCTGGCATATACTATCAAAATTGCCCGAAAAGTTCAAAGGGGTTGAATTGCCCAAACCATATAAATTTTAAATATGCACACAAACTAGTTGACATTAATCTTCAACTCATAAAAAAACAAGAAGCTAAAATTACAAAAATCGGCATCTCATTTTGTAAGAAGACCCTCCCAAAACAAGTGAAATTCCGTTTTTAGACAATAAGCTTTTAATGGAAACCCGCCATGCATGCATGCATGCTATTTAATTTTTGCTCAAATTCCTATTTTATAAAGAGGCCTCATGATACATAATTTTTACTCGTTTCAAGTGAAAGATGCAATAATTCTTCACTTTCAAGTGAAAAAACTAATAATTGTTCACTCAATCCTTTTCTGATTGGATGCATTGTCTTGTTAATTTACTACTAGTTGATTATTAATATTTTTACATTGCTATATTTGCTCCCGCCCCAACCCCCCTCCCCCAATTATTCCTACCTTTCGTTTCGTGCCTACATTATAAGGCCGTAAAACAAAGATGGAAGAACAAAATGATGAGTGGATATAATTTCATGTTTGGGGGGAGAGCTTAACATCATCATTTTATAATTGACGTAACACTTATCATTTGAAATAATAAATTTTAAATTTTATAATTCAAAGTAATAATTTTTCAATTTTAAAAATTACATCGAAATTAATGAATACAATACACGTATGTCAAAAAGTCAATTCCTTTTCCAACATTTATTGTATTTATTGACTTGAAATTAAATTTTATACTTATTCACCCACCAAAATAAATTTTCTCTGGGTGATCGCAATCACATTGTGGCACCTTCTTAATGGGCCCAGACAACCAAGTGGCATATTTCCCTGCGCACCCGCTGACGCCCATTTCTCTAATTATTATTTAAGTAATTGTGTTCGAAGGTACGAAATATTTGTCCGCGTTTCATAAATTGATTTATCGGTTGATTTTTTTTTATAACAAACAATTGTTTTAATTTTATCGGAGGTCCCCGAGGGGACTGAGAAACAACTGTTATTTTATTTTAAATATATGTAACAAAACAATAATTTCTCAAATCAACTCATCCAACAATTAGTACGCGTTCCGCATATACATTTAGAATAATTGATTTATATCATAATTGGATTAGATGGCTTTGATACTTTGTTAAAATAGATTTATGCCTAACTCAATCTCTCAACAGATACCGCAAGAGGGAAAATTGCCCAAACCATATAAATTTTAAATATGCACACATACTAGTTGACATGAATCTTCAACACATAAAAAAACAAGAAGCTAAAATTACAAAAATCGGTATCTCGTTTTGTAAGAAGACCCTCCCAAAACCCGTGAAGATTCCGTTTTTAGACAATAAGCTTTTAATGGAAACCCGCCATGCATGCATTCAAGATATTTAATTTTTTCTCAAATTCCTATTTTATAAAGAGGCCTCATGATACATAATTTTTACTCGTTTCAAGTGAAAGATGCAATAATTCTTCACTTTCAAGTGAAAAATCTAATAATTGTTCACTCGATCCTTTTCTGATTTGATACATTGTTTTTTTTTTTAATTTACTGCTAGTTGATTATTAATATTTTTACATTGCTATATTTGCTCCCGCCCTAACCCCCCTCCCACAATTATTCCTACCTTTCGTTTCGTGCCTACATTATAAGGCTGTAAAATAAAGATGGAAGAACAAAATGATGAGTGGATATAATTTCATGTTTGGGGAGAGCGTGACATCATCATTTTATAATTGACGTAACACTTATCATTTAAAATTAGAAATTTTAAATTTTATAATTCAAAGTATAATTTTTCAATTTTAAAAATTACATCCAAATTAATAAATATAATACACGTAGGTCAAAAAGTCAATTTATTTTCCAACATGTATTGTATTTATTGACTTGAAATTAAATTTTATACTTATTCACCCACCAAAATAAATTTTCTCTGAGTGATATCAATCACATTGTGGCGCCTCCTCAATGGGCCCAGACAACCAAGTGGCATATTTCCCTGCACACCCGCTGACGCCCATTTCTCTATTTATTATTTAAATAATTGTGTTCGAAGGTACGAAATATTTATCCGCTTTTCATAAATTGATTTATCGGTTGATTTTTTTTATAAGAAACATTTTTTTTAATTTTATCGGAGGTCCCCGAAGGGACTGGGAAACAACTATTATTTTATTTTAAATATATGCAACAAAACAATAATTTCTCAAATCAACTCATCCAACAATTAGTATGTGTTCTGCATATACATTTAGAATAATTGATTTATATCATAATTGGATTAGATGACTTTGATACCTTGTTAAAATAGATTTATGTCTAACTTAATCCCTCAACGGATACCTCAAGAGGAGAAATTGCCCAAACCATATAAATTTTAAATATGCACATAAACTAGTTGACATGAATCTTTAACACATAAAAAAAAAGAAGCTAAAATTACAAAAATCGGCATCTCAATTTGTAAGAAGACCCTCCCAAAACACGTGAAGATTCCGTTTTTAGACAATAAGCTTTTAATGGAAACCCGCCATGCATGCATGCATGATATTTAATTTTTTCTCAAATTCCTATTTTATAAAGAGGCCTCATGATACATAATTTTTACTCGTTTCAAGTGAATGATGCAATAATTCTTCACTTTCAAGTGAAAAATCTAATAATTGTTCACTCGATCCTTTTCTGATTTGATACATTGTTTTTTTTTTTAATTTACTGCTAGTTGATTATTAATATTTTTACATTGCTATATTTGCTCCCGCCCTAACCCCCCCTCCCACAATTATTCCTACCTTTCGTTTCGTGCCTACATTATAAGGCTGTAAAATAAAGATGGAAGAACAAAATGATGAGTGGATATAATTTCATGTTTGGGGGAGAGCGTGACATCATCATTTTATAATTGACGTAACACTTATCATTTAAAATTAGAAATTTTAAATTTTATAATTCAAAGTATAATTTTTCAATTTTAAAAATTACATCCAAATTAATAAATATAATACACGTAGGTCAAAAAGTCAATTTATTTTCCAACATGTATTGTATTTATTGACTTGAAATTAAATTTTATACTTATTCAGCGCACAAAATAAATTTTTCTCCGAGTGATATCAATCACATTGTGGCGCCTCCTCAATGGGCCCAGACAACCAAGTGGCATATTTCCCTGCACACCCGCTGACGCCCATTTCTCTATTTATTATTTAAATAATTGTGTTCGAAGGTACGAAATATTTGTCCGCGTTTCATAAATTGATTTATCGGTTGATTTTTTTTTTATAAGAAACAAGTTTTTTAATTTTATCGGAGGTCCCCGAAGGGACTGGGAAACAACTATTATTTTATTTTAAATATATGCAACAAAACAATAATTTCTCAAATCAACTCATCCAACAATTAGTATGTGTTCTGCATATACATTTAGAATAATTGATTTATATCATAATTGGATTAGATGACTTTGATACCTTGTTAAAATAGATTTATGTCTAACTTAATCCCTCAACGGATACCTCAAGAGGAGAAATTGCCCAAACCATATAAATTTTAAATATGCACATAAACTAGTTGACATGAATCTTTAACACATAAAAAAAAAGAAGCTAAAATTACAAAAATCGGCATCTCAATTTGTAAGAAGACCCTCCCAAAACACGTGAAGATTCCGTTTTTAGACAATAAGCTTTTAATGGAAACCCGCCATGCATGCATGCATGATATTTAATTTTTTCTCAAATTCCTATTTTATAAAGAGGCCTCATGATACATAATTTTTACTCGTTTCAAGTGAATGATGCAATAATTCTTCACTTTCAAGTGAAAAATCTAATAATTGTTCACTCGATACTTTTCTGATTGGATGCATTGTCTTGTTAATTCACTGCTAGTTGATTATTAATATTTTTACATTGTTATAATTTCTCCCGCCCTAACCCCCTCCCCCAATTATTCCTACCTTTCGTTTCTTGCCTACATTATAAGGCTGTAAAACAAAGATGGAAGAACAAAATGATGAGTGGATATAATTTAATGTTTGGGGGAGAGCGAGACATCATAATTTTATAATTGACGTAAAATTTTATAATTCAAAGTAATAATTTTTTAATTTTAAAAACTATATACAAACTAATGAATACAATACACGTAGGTCAAAAAGTCAATTCCTTTTCCTACATGTATTGTATTTATTGACTTGAAATTAAAATTAAGTTTTATACTTATTCAGCAACCAAAATAAATTTTTTCTGGGTGATCGCAATCACATTGTGGCGCCTCCTCAATGGGCCCAGACAACCAAGTGGCATATTTCCCTGCACACCCGCTGACGCCCATTTCTCTAATTATTATTTAAATAATTGTGTTCGAAGGTACGAAATATTTGTCCGCGTTTCATAAATTGATTTATCGGTTGATTTTTTTTTTTTTATAAGAAACAAGTTTTTTAATTTTATCGGAGGTCCCCGAAGGGACTGGGAAACAACTATTATTTTATTTTAAATATATGCAACAAAACAATAATTTCTCAAATCAACTCATCCAACAATTAGTATGTGTTCCGCATATACATTTAGAATAATTGATTTATATTTCATCTCTAACATTTCCCACATTAGTTTCAAGTAAATCCTCTTCAACATCCATTCTTGTATCAATTTCAATATCATTTTCATCTCCAATCTCAACCCTTTTTTATCCCTAACACCCCTTTCACTAGTTTGTTCCGAACAAAACGGAAATTTACGTTTAATTACGAATTTATTCATATATACATGAATAAGAATTGTACTAGTGAATTTACGTTTAATAACCAATATACTAGTGAATTTTAATTATATTAGTTTGTAGAAGACTACTAGTGGAAGTTCAAATCAAAATTATTTCTGTTTTAGAAAATTAGACATTTAATTTTGGACATCAAAAAATAAAAATTATACATTCAAATCCAAAGAAAGTGAGTAATAAATAGCATTTTTTATAAATAGCAAAACTATAACTAAAAAAAAATATTGGAAAAAACCTCAATGTGTCTCCGCCAGTGATGGTGATGGAGGTCAAAAAAACGAAGAAAATCAACGAAAAGCGCCATGCACAACAAACAGGGAGGTACGCGGATAAAATTTATTAAACTACAAATTCAGGGCATAAAAATTGTGCATATATCATCATTTTGTGTTCTGTTTTCCGTCATTTTAATAAATTATTGATATATATTAATTTTTTTTGGAGAGTTTCACTATTTTTTTTTTTAGATTATAGTTCTTTTAGTTAAAATTTAATACATGATAATTTTTTTATTAATAGTATAGAGAACGGAATACGGAACATGGACAAACAATTCTCCAAAATCTCCAACTCATTGGTTACTTTTTCCTCCACTGGACGGGTGAATGAAAATCGTTTGTACCCGTGTATGTTCCCATTCCTATGCCCCAACCAATCAAAATTCGTCATGTGATTATTTTTTTTAATTATATATATACAAATGGTAAATTGTGATTGGTTGGACACATAAATAAGTAAATAGACGGGTACATACGATTATTTGCCCCACTGAACTTAGATTTTCTTTAGCTACTTGTGCTTCGCTGCTTATAAATAACACACCTTTGATGGATTCTCAAAGCAACAATACCAAACCAAGCTTTTAAGTACTAGCAGGGCGTCTCAAACATTTTGGGGGCCATGTGCTAAATTTTAAAATGAGACTTTACGTAATCGGAGAAAAGTGATTTTTATCTAAATATAACAAAAAAAAAGTACTACAATTGTATCATAAATTTTGTTGAAGAAAATGTACTAAAATATTTTAAACTTAATTTTTTTAAAAAAAACAATTTTTATTATTATTGAACAAAATACAAACACACACACACACACACACACATATATATATATATATATATATATATATATATATATATATAATTGGGGCTCCCAATTTATTGAGATTCTATGCAGTCGAGCATTTTGAACAAGCTCTTAGCCGCCTCTGAGTACTAACTAGTCTACCAAAAATATCAAACACTTTTTATGCATCTTCGTCCCTGTGTACAATGACATCTAAGCTGAACCCTTAGTTACCCTTGCAAATTGATCCACTAGCTCTTTGCCTAAGTTGTCTTTGAACTTCTAAAGTTGTATGAAACACGTGGGATATTAATATACAGCATGTGCGTGGTAAAAAGTTTATTTCTCAAGAATATATTATGTTGAAAAAACTATAAGAACCGTTAACCATGTCTAACTTAAACTGTATTAGAGTATAGAAGTTGCTATTTAGGGCAAAAAATTCTCTGTCCCCGTTCATGTCCCCATCCCTATCACAGCCAATCACAATTTACTCTGTGTATATATAATTGGAAAAATATTTATATAGTAAATTTTGATTGGTTGGGGATAGAGATGGGGAAAGAAATGGGGACAGAGGATTTTCACCCACTATTTAGGCGTTATTTAATTAATTAGGAAAATATCTAAACCAAGTTTAATTAATTAGGACATATGAGTAAATTGTGATTGGTTGGGGATAGAGATGGGGAAAGAGGATTTTCACCCACTATTTAGGCATTATTTAATTAATTAGGAAAATATCTAAACCAAGTTTAATTAATTAGGACATATGCTATATTGGTTTCTTCCCAATGTATAGTAATTGCCTAAATATTGTGTAGTGTGAAGTATTTAGTAGTTGATTAATATAGTGTAGGCATACATGTATAAATATCCATGTACTACTTACTTTATTTTGTAAGAGAGAAATATATATTTTCGCTTCAAATCTTTTAAACCGTTAACCTGAAACCTCTCTCTCTATCATCTCCACCCACCCTCCTCCTCCTCCTTGCTCCACCACCACCGTAAAATCAAGAAAACACCTCGTGGCCACTGTACAATCACCCCCATCAGTCCATGCAGCGGGACAGAGGTCACAGGGGCACTCGCCGGTGCCGATCTTATTTGGAGGAATAGCAGCCATTTATTAATTTTTCCTAAATGTTCCACTAATTTTGTTAGATTATAATTTTTTTTAAATTAAAAAAATTAATATATGTCAATTTTTTCTATTCTATCAATAAGAATCGCATGTCTTTATTTTGTGTCTCGTTTCCTGTCCTCATCACTAAAAATTTGTCTTTTATTAATTTTTCCTAAATGTTCCACTAATTTTGTTAGATTATAATTTTTTTTAATTAAAAAATTAATATATGTCAATTTTTTATTAATAAGATAGAGAACGGATTTTGTGAACTTGGCGCTTTTCTACGTAGCAATGATCATAGTACTATACTACTATAAAATAAAAAAAATAAAAAAAAGTCACTCCACACCACCACAACGTTTTGGTTTATTCATTTCACACGTTTGTTTGGTTTGTGATTTCAAGATTTTACCAAAGGAATCGGATTTTAATTACGAGCCATCGAGCCACTCGGGGTCGACAAGGTTGCCGCCACCTCGTTTTAAAAAAAATCTTAATTTTTTCTTCCTTAATTTTTACTCGTTTTGAAAATTTTATATTTATGAATGGAGGGAGTATCATTTTAGTATGCTGAATTATTCAAACAGGAACCAAATATATAAAAAAACAGGTAAAAAAAAAAAAAGAGAAAGTACTTTCCAAGTGTAACACTAAATACTAGAATATTTGTAGTATACGGAATGTTGGCAAGGTTTAGTATGATAGAATCCAAACGCAAATTCATCTCGACAAATCCGTTCTCCGCTGACGTGGACATGTGCGTTAAAAAAATGTCACATCTACCCAGAATAAATTTCCCATATCTGTTCTCAATTAAGAACAGATTTGAAAAATCCGTTCATGTAAATCCCAAATTTTGAGTTATTGGAACAAGAATGAAGATACCAGTTGGGTACAGACAATTTATTGCCTAAAATTTGAATGGACAGTCAAGAGGCCACAACTAAATGGGATACATAATACATTCAATTGGCCCAACTTATGTAGACAATTGAAATCAGAATAATCTATTTGAATTTAGGCTATTAAGGTTAGAGCTGATCGTCAACAAAAGGTTTGGCCCAGTGGGTAAGCCTTTGGCTTGGGACCGAAAAGGTCTCAAGTTCGACACCTTCTCCCCGCATAATGGGGCAATAATATTCTCCTCTTTATGAGGCTAAGCTCCCTCCCCAGGCATGGAGCATGCTACAATCTCCCTGATCTAGGGTACTCTCCGCTCTTCCCCTCGGGGACAATCGCCTTCGGGCGTCAAAAAAAAAAAAGGTTAGAGCTTATCGCCCAGCTAGCCCAACTCATTCATATGACCATGCTAAATATCATAAGATTTGTTGGGCTAAACTTCCCAGCCGGTGTAATTTTTTCAAACGAGGTCCGCGATATACAAATATGTAGGGTAGTAGCCGCTTGATAATGTTATATTAGGAATGAGAGTATGAATTCTCTTTATGAAATTAGTCTTTCATTTCTACTCCAGATAGTTAGTTTCAAGTTAAAATGTTTAGAGTCATGGCGTAGTGGTACCTCATCTCATCTATTAACTATGATGTTAGGAATTCGATCCCTGCCCTTGGGAATGGAAAATAACCTTTACTTCTTCGGAAAGCTTTCATACCGAAAGGAGTAATCACTACTACTAGCGGTGAACACATTTGTTTAGACAAAAAAGTTCAGAGTCAAACCCTACATCCAAATAAGAATTAGATATGGGCACATTGTAAATGTAGCTCGAATTAATCAGACCATTGGTGAGGATCATTGAACGTCCTACAAAGGTAAGCAAAATATCTTTAGAGGGTTCAAATAATAAGGTGCACTTCCTAAAAGAACATATTGCATGCACATTTGCCTTTCTTTAAAAACTTATTTGCTGTAAATAACTTATTTAAATTTCCATCCTATTAGAGTGACAATAATTTTCTGTTTTGAGAGTTCAGACTTTGAATTCTATCTTACATATCAATAGATCAACCAAAGAACAAGCCAGAATTGAAAATTAAGATCCTCTTAATTTTAAAATGAAAAGAAGCTTCTCACCAGTTATGATAGAAATTTCTTTGCTATATTTTTCAGTTTCTACTGGATTTTGTTTTTTTTTCTAGGTCACTATTGGTATCCAGTCTAAATAATAGTAATAGAATGTCATTTTCACCAAAAAAAAGAAAAAGAAAAAGAAAAATAAAAAGAGTAATAGTATTATCATTAATTATTTGCATAATCGCCCAAGGGAATGGACATTTTTTCACAAGAGCCAATGAATTATGATGAGTGACTTAAGCTCACGCACAAGCACTATCATGTGCGTCTAGTCATTTGGTAGGCCAGTAAACATCAAATTATTAAAATGGAATTAATATAATCATTTTGTTCAAATATCATACTCCCTCCATTCCTAAATATAAGACTCTTTATACAATTTGAGAAAATTAAGGAAGTTGTCATTTTCACCTAAACTTCCAATATTACCCAATTCTCCCTCTCTCTCACTTATACATCATAAAGAAAAGAAAGGAAAAAGTTGAGGGTATAATTGAAATAAATTGTTGACAACTAATAAAAGAACCTTAAATGACAATTAATTTGGATATCTAGATATCTCCTAAACGACAATTAATAGGGAATGGAGGGAGTACTACTTAATCATAATAATGTCTTTCTCTCACTTCTATAATAAGTCTTCAATGAAAAATTCATACTATCAACTACTTATATTATGAAATGGAATGAATATTTACAAGTTCTTACATTTTTTTTCCTATAGCGATAAAAGTATAAACGAAATTAAATAATTTTATCGTTATATAAGTAACTAAATTATACATTTCCTATTCCAAATTCATTTTTTTTTGTATGTCATATATTTTGGGAGAATAAATAAATATAATTAACTAAAGGTATCATACCCTATACGTAACATAAGAAATAAAGAAGAAGAAAGGCAGGGACGAAGTCAGGAATTTGATGTTGGGGGGCGAAACTGGTAAAAAAAATCCAAAATTCTTGGGGGGCGATAAAAAAGGCAAAAACAAATTCTTTGGGGGGCGAAATTGATAAAATTTTCCAAAATTTTCCAAAATACACATAAAATTTCGATAAATATTAGTATTTTTATAATTCTCGGTGGGGGGGTGCGCCCTGTAATCGTCCCTGAAGAAAGGAAATATAAGTGGTGATGACTTTTGGACTTTTTTTATGATAACTTATTTAGAGAGCGGTTCAATGTCATATTATCATATCCCAGATAAATTAAACGAGACAACCCGAATCACTCATCTACCAAAATCATTTATTTCTTTGAAGTTTCTTGGTATTGATAAATTATATTTTTGCGGGAATCATCGACTTGATTATAAATATGTTTTTAGCATAAAAATAGTATCAAATCTCCCAAATGATTAAAGGTTTGCATGCTTGGTCTTGGCCTTAGGACCATAGATTTTACCAAGAGAAACATAAAAATGTCCACAGTCAATTCGCTATCCAAATTTTAGCATAAAGAGGAGGAAATTAAACATGAAATTTGGAGTGTGAGCACAAACCTCTTTCAAGATATATGTTCATGTAAAAAGAACATCCTAAGTTCGACATTATAGCCCAATATAAGTCATTAAATTGAAAATATTATCCATAAATCTACCTTTTAATGTAACAAATTTAATAATGCGATATAATAAATCCCCAAAGAGAAATTAAATTTAGCGTTGCGACAATTGATCGGATTAAAAAAAGAAACCTTAATCGTGTGCAATACTTTGCTCTAGCTAAAACTAAAGCAACACTTCATCCCAGGCTGTCAAAACACTGTAATACACCCCCATACAGAAAGCGTGTAATATGAAATGAAGAGGGGCAGTTGAAATCAATATTCAGATGGATGCTCTACTGAGATTATATAGGTCACACAAAGATTAACAAATCTCACACACTTAAAAGAAGCTATCAAAATAGAAGCATTACCTGATTGCGCCTCAATTTATTTGCACATGAATTGGTTCAACAAAACCAGGAAATCCAAAAGTTCCTTTGGCTGCAAACATGGTTTAGCTCAAAAATTTAGCAGAGAAAATCTACTGGTCTAGGTCAACAAATAAGCACAGAAACAACAACACAAATTACCAGCAGATTGGACGGAGGGGCGGCGTCGATTGGAAGTGGTGGTGGACAGCTAAATCAAAACGTTGGGGGAAGAAGATGATGATGGGGCAGCTTCTTGCAAAAACAATGGATGACGGCGACGGTCGATTGAAGGCGGATGGCGACAGTCGATTGAAGGGGGAATTCATATAGAGCTTCCTTGAGCCCAATTGAAGAGACGATGGTTAAAGCAAAAGCGTTATGGTCAAAAGTGGAATTTCAAAATTTATTTATTGTTGAATTTCCAATTTTTTTTTTATTAATTTTGTATAAGGTAAGAATCGTATCTCCCGGGTGAAAATCACTATATCACGTCCAGTGTATGTTCAAAGTGTCACTGATCAATCGAAATTTACTTATATAAATATTTGTTTCAATTATATATACACATGGTGAATTGTGATTGGTTGGGGACACGGAGACATACACCAACAGGGACAGAGGATTTTTTGCCGTATCTCCCCATTATGTATTTCATTCTCTACCCTATCAATAATAAATTTTCAAAAAAACTACAACTTAAAAAAATAGTGAAATTCTCGAGAAATAAATTAACACTTATCAATTTATTATTGATGGACAAACAACGAGATATACTATTTTTTTGCCGAGTATAAAAGAAGAAGAAAAAGAAAAAGAAAGTGAATCTACTCTGTCTCTCTATTCCAAAGACCGTGAAAGATTTATCCTTTTCCATTTTTTAAGGGTGAAAATTGTGTGTCCAATATATTTATTCACCACTCAAAATTTATTATGTATATTTTTTTAATTATATATATATATATATATATATATATATATATATATATATATATATATATATATATATATATATATATAAAGTTAGGGGTTACAATCACATGAAACATGTGCGTTTGGGAATCAATTAGTACCTCAGTGATTGAAATTGCTACTTCCCTGGACGAGATCCTGCATCAATTTCTACCTCACCTACCCCTTCCCCTCCCAAAAGAACATGTGTGTTTATTATGACCACAATCAACCTTATAGTAACTGCGTTATGGTCAAAAGTGGGAATTTCTTCCAATTCCCGGCCCTTCAACATCCAGTCCGGATCCTATGCGGGTGCGAAACAATTTGGCCTGTCGGATGATAATTTTAACGGTCCAGATTTGGAGAGAGAAAAATTGTGGCTGAACTTAAAAAATAAAAAAATTTCTCTCTCCAAATATGAACCGTTAAAATCTATCATCCGACGGTTCAGATACACCGTGCGAAACAATCTCTGTTTCGTATAGGAGCTGGAGTATTCAACATCATTGAAAATTGTTTTGTTCCAATCATAAATTTATGGAGATCATTTATGCATGATGTGAGGTTTGAAGTCACGTCAGGCGCTAGCTCATGAAGGGGAGAGAGTAGAGCCTCACAAGTGGAGGAGATAGTCCTAGAAAGGGAGACTTTTCAAGCTTTCCTCATGTATGGGGAGGGTGTCGTACTCGGGACCTTCCGGTCACGAATCGAGGTTGATATTTCAGTATGTACGGAACATATTTTTTTACCTTGAAAATAAGTGTTTTTAATGTAAAAACATGTGGTCGCGGAACATGTATTATTTAAATCAATTTCAGCGTCAAAATTTTAATTCAACGGATGAGAATCAGTTCCGCACGTGCGAAATATTTTCTGTTCTGCATTAGAGCAGTGGTGTTGATATTTATACGTGATCTTATCGAAAATAAAGAAGAGAATTAATATTTCTATAGGTCGTGTAGATCATATAGAAAATATTAAGAAAGTAAAATGCAAGTTAGTTTGTCAGTCAAAATGGTTAAAATTGGAAATTTCTTCCCATTCTCGGCCCTTCAACATCATTGGAAAACTGTTTTGTTCCAATCATAAATTTATGGAGACCATTTATGCATGATGTGAGGTTGATAGTGACGTTCACCCAAAAAAAGAAGTTAATATTCATACGTGGTTTTAATGAAAATAAAGAAGAGAATTAATATTCTTATAGGTCGTATAGAACATTTGTCGAATTATATCCTCCAAATTTTTTATCACATCGGAAAGAGTGAGTCTTGTGAGCGTAAATAACGCTGTTTTGTGCACAAAGGATGGAAATGGAGCCCCGCGATTGGTCGGTGACCTATATGGGTGATTGTTGGCTTCTATTCTCTTTTGCTAGGCTATGGATAATCCTTTATTTATTTATTTTTTTGCTGAATTCTATGGATAAACCTTGGCCTCATGGGAATCGGGTAGCCCAAGTGGTAAGATGCTCTGCCGTGCAGGGATGGAGCTCCCAGTGGTCGATTCACGTATCTCACTCGTAGGGGCAAATAAATTCTCCTCCTCGTGAGGCTAAATTCCCTCCAGGGCGTAGGGGCGTGCTACAATCTCGATCCCAGGGGATGCTCTCACTCTTACGCCCGGGAAATCGCCTCGGGCGTCAACCTAGGCCTCAACAAAAATTCTAACTTCACGCGCCAATTTACCAAACTGTCCTTTTTTTTTCTTTCACAGATGTAGGTTTTT
The DNA here is from genome assembly GCA_026122235.1 of Vinca minor. Taxonomy (NCBI): domain Eukaryota; kingdom Viridiplantae; phylum Streptophyta; class Magnoliopsida; order Gentianales; family Apocynaceae; genus Vinca; species Vinca minor. The sequence continues at coordinate 88,913 of JAOCZM010000220.1, forward strand.
TTTTAATTATTTATTTATTAGGGGAGGGGACCTATCTATTATAAGAAATTAGGATTAAAGAAGTGGAAAGGGAATTCGAACTCATGACATCTACGTTATAAGGTCTCAACCTTGGCTTTAGACCAATGCCTCATTGGCCGATCTAGGTGAATAGAGTTTGATTTCAATTATAATTTGGTACTCTTTCCATTACTCAATGTAGGACGTTTGAGACACTTTGAAAAAATTAAAGAATTCAAACAAACAATAATATTTCCACCATAATTTCAATAATACCCCTACATCTCTCTCTTTCAATTTTCCGATAAAAGATATGTTGAGGATATAATTGGAATAAATTGTTGACAACTAATAAAAAACATGTAAATGACAATTAATTTGGATACATATTTATCTCCTAAACGACAATTAAATAGGAATGGAGGGAATATTAAAATTTTGAATATGTAAGAGAAAATGTGAGTCTGACGAGTAAGAAGTTAAGCCAAACATAAATCCAATTATGATATAAATCAATTATTCTAAATGTATATGCGGAACACATACTAATTGTTGGATGAATTGGTTTGAGAAATTATTGTTTTGTTGCATATATTTAAAATAAAATAATAGTTGTTTCCCAGTTCCTACGGGGACCTCCGATAAAATTAAAACAATTGTTTCTTATAAAAAAAAATCAGCCGATAAATCAATTTATGAAAAGCGGAAAAAAATTTCGTACCTTTGAACACAATTATTTAAATAATAATTAGAGAAATGGGCGTCAGCAAGTGTTCAGGGAAATATGCCACTTGGTTGTCTGGGCCCATTGAGGAGGTGAAAATGGGCCATCAACGCCACAATGTGATTGCGATCACCCAAATAAAATTTATTTTGGTGAGTGAATAAGTATAAACTTAATTTTAAATCAATAAATACAATACATTTAAGAAAAAAAATTGAATAAAACGTATAGTTTGGATATAATTTTTAAACTTACTCAACTATCAAAATAAAATTTCACATTGATTGATATCCTCACCTTGACTCGACTAGCACCATCTCCCTTTCAAATGCACCACCAAAAATGTTGTTTAATTCTACAATTTAGACTTATAAAAATTTGACGTTTTATAAATTATTGGGCCGATCGCCACATCACCGCCTATTGGATCCCCCATTGTGTGTTTTTTCTTATTCTCTTCAGTCATTCATGCATAAGAAGAGAAATAACTCATTCAGGACAGAGGTCTGTTATAAATCAATCTTGACTGTTAAAGACACCACTCCTTTTTTATTTTAGCTTTTCTTCAGTCCAAATTATTTTTTCATTGTTTGGTCCAACTTTAGGCCGTTAGGCTCGTTGATGAAGACAAATAACCATTTTTCATAATGTTAAAAATAGATTTATATCTAACTCATTTTTTCAAAATATACTTTAACTGCGTGTTTGGCACGCAGGAATGGAAATGAGTGAAAAACTCTTTCCACTTCTCTTTTCATTTCGGTGTTTGTTTGAGCAATTTGATATATTTGATTTATAATGTCAATGTTATTCAAGTAAGATTTTGTAATGAATGTTCAATTAGGTTTTATCACTAATATATGCTAAAAGGGCATTTAGGTCATATCTTGTTTAATTCCATTCCATCTTGATATTAAAATATAGTTTTACCAAACACAGAAAAGGAATCGACATTCCATTATGCCTTTGTCTTCCAAACACTGTAATGGAAAGAGGATTTCAAAGTCATTCTGGGTGGAAAACTAATTTGCTTGGAAAGGGATTCCATTCCATTCCAGCGTATCAAACCTGCTGTAAGAGGAGAGAATTGCACAACCCATATAAATTGCAAATATATTCACAAACTAGTTTATGTGGGATCTTCAACACAGCCACTCACAGTCATAGTTAAGTAACTGAATCGTGAACAATAATAGGGGTTAACATTGAGTTAAATGGGGACTTAATAATTATAACTATATAATGAAATCGTAAAATCACAATCTAGTAACTTTGGATGTGAAATGTTACTTCCTCGATTTAAAATTAAATACATTGCTTTCTTGTTTAGAATGAAATGGAAAAAAATGAAAGGAAAGAAAGAATAGCCATTAAAATTTTCTATCGTTATTTTCTTTTTGGGGAAAACCATTCAATTTCAAACAAAACAATGCATCCAACTTTCGTCTAGTTTACTTAGCAAAAATTCCTCTAATTTATCTTATTTAATCAGTCAAATCAAAAAAGAATTGAGTGAACAATTATTAGATCTTTCACTTGAAAGTGAACAAGTATTACATATTTCACTTGAAACCGATTCAGTTTGATACGGTACCAACCCTGGGGCTGCCCAACTCAAGGAAACGTGCATTCAGATACAAAGAGGACTCTAAATTACATCTAGGAATGTTGTACAAGTCAAACGCTTAAGTATCACAAGTGTACAAAGGAATGGGACAAACTTTGCTACTGTTTGGTATAATGATCATATCTTTCGATATAGGCATCCAATGAAGCTGATTCCAGTTGCATATTAAAGCTAAGAGGCAGATCTACAACTTCTATGAAGATCACAAGATCAGATTCTTCCTTCTTAATATCCGAAATAGTCGTGCAAGTTGGCCCAACAAGCTGTCCAGAATTGGGACGAATTTTAAGGGTATTTTAGTCTTTTTGTGTACAATTAAAGTCTATACTAGACTTTAATTATTTTCAGCATATTTAATTACTATAATTTCGTGTATAGCAAGTAGTTGCTATAATAAAGGACATGTTGTCCATGTGTTAGTTAGTTGGTTAATAAGAGTCCTAATGCAACTAGGACTCTTCATAGTTTTAGTAGTTATTTCTATTTGTGCCTATTATCTTGTTTAGGTAGTTACTTGATAGCAAGTTGTTATTCAAGAGTCCTAATTCTTCAAGGACTCTTATTTCTCTTTTCCTAGTTCAAGTTGGAACCGAAATACATCTATTTAAAGAGTATTTTCGGCCACCTTTTAATTAGACTTGATATATTGATATTTTGATTAAGGTTATTCCTTTGATACTTGTTTATGAATTTCTGGTAGAACTTAATATTCTTTTGAGTTACTGTATCAACTAGCTTGTTTCTCTAGTTGTGGTGTTTCAGCCTCCATTGATACTTAGCCTGCCCGGGGTTGTGTTAAGTGTATTCCCATAGAAACTAATTCGAGAAAGAGAAAGATCTGCTTAAAACCGAACCTTGATATAAAACATCACGGTTTCGCATCACAGTTAGTAGATCATTCACCTTTTTTTTTTCCCTCGTTTTCCAATTGCAAAGTGATTATATGTCTTAGAAGAGTTTTAAAACTCTATTAAAAATATAAGATTATATCTATTTTACCTAATTAATTAGTACAAAATTATCTATCTTCTTATTTTATAATGATATGACTAGTTTTAAAGTATATGATCTAATAAACCTAGCACATATCATACTATTCATTTGGTTATTAGTATTGGGTGCAGAAGCAATAATGGATGCAAAGTTGGGTGGAAAAATGAATAATGAACTTCTTTTCTTCTTTTTGGAGTAACAATGATTTTAACTTCACATGAAAAACTTCTACCCCAGTCCCACTTGCTTTAGCTTGTGCAATACCATCTCTAAATGGATTATTTCAAACAATATACTTTAGATGTATTTCTATGTATGTTAGTTAAAGAAGTATAATTGGAGGGATATTCACATGGAAAATTTCGAGTATTTTGGACAGGTATGGAGATATCAGTTGGGGATAGACGATTTTTTCCGCAAATTTTAATTTATGTATATAATTCGGCAAAAAAATTGTGTGTTCCCATTATGTGTTAATTGACATGGGTTAATTTTTCCCCGAGGGATCCACTTATATTTATAATCTTTTAAAATTGTTTTGTCATATAATTTATCAAAATTTTAATACCCATGCATTAACTAAATGAGACAATTAATTTGTAACACAAGTCCATATAAACTTCCTCTCCTAGCCTTGCTTAATTTAAGACATACACATAAATAAACTCGAGTAACTTATCACTCGTTAATATCTTCATTCAACGTAATTATAAACTCTACTAACATATATTCATACCACGAACCTCCTTAGGTCGGCAAAAAATCATTTGTCCCCGTGTATATCACATTCTTATACTCAATCAATTACAATTCGCCATGTGTATATATAATTGGAAAAAACGTGCTGTAAAACACAAGAGAGGGGGGGGGGGTGAATTGGGTTTTAATCGATCTTGCAAACTTTTTCGAATCTATTCAATGCTAGTGTAGGTTTGAGCAAGATGATTAAAAGCAATATGAAAGCCAATCACAAGACAAAGGATTTAGAGTGGTTCGATTCACTTAGAATCTACATCCACTACCTTGAGCCGCACCCAAGGATTTCAACAACTTCACTAAGAAGATCTTTTTACACTTGTGGACAACTCACTAAGAGTTTTACAACACAACCACAATACAAAAACTCACTAAGAGTTACTTGCCCACACTAAGTAGGACTTTTACAAGAATTACCCTATCGCTAAGAAAGGGAATTAAGATGGATAAAAAGAAAGGTTGTTCACTCTTCTAAGTGAAAGATATATACCTTTGAAGTACAAGAATTTTAGCTCTTTAGAACATATGAAGCACACTCTTTGTCTTGCTTTTGAAAACTCACTCTTGAATGATTTAGATCATGGAAATGAAGAGCATTTACTTTGTGAGTGTTTAGACTTGATAAGAAATCAATGTATATTGTATGTGCAAGTCTTTCAGTCATTCTCTAGCTTTGGAGTATATATACATTTCAAAATAGGCTGAAAAACGACTCTTTAACGGTCATATAACGGCTAGAAATCGCAGAGTTCGGTTGACCGAACACAGGGTCGGATGACCGAAGCTCGAGGTCGGTTGACTGAAGCTCAAGGTCGGTTGACCGAGATGCCCTTTCTCCAAAATGTTCAACTCTCTGTTTCTCTTCGGTTGATCCGAGCTTGAGCTCGGTTGACCGAACTTCCTGAGTATGAGAGATGTTGATTTTTCACACGTTTTGAAATCTATTGAAGTCTAAAAGGTTTTCCCAAAAGGTAGCAAGTAAGAACATTTGGAAAACCATTTTAAAGGACTTAGACCTTGAAAACAAAGGCTTTTGGAAATAAGAATCCTTTTGAAACTTAGCCTTTTGAAAACGTGTTTATGAAAACATGCAAGACTAGAGTGTAGAGCTTATGTTCATGAGAGCTTTGGTTAGAGCTATATAAGATAAAGACTTATATCGACAAAGCTAAACTAACCAAACCTAAGTCTTCAATCTTCAATCTTGATAAATGAGCCTTGCATAACTTTGAATCTTGACACCAATGGCTTGATTGAAGTACTTAGAGCTTCCATAATGAGTTCCGATATTCTATCACAAAGATTAAGATCATTAGACACAACATCAAAAGTTTGTCCAATATCAAAAACTGAGTTTGTTCGCCCTTAGGGCTTACACGTGCACATAACAAATTTTGATTTGTTAGGTATAGAAATAGAGACATACATGAGGACAAATGATTTTCACTCACGTAGGTCTCTTAATCCAACACAACTAATACATTATTGCATCACTAGTTTTTTCTTATTTACAAAGATAGCAAAAAAAAAAAAAATAAATAAATAAATAAATACTTTAATAAAAAATAAATACTTTTTTTTGGATTATGTCAAAATGTAATATCTAATATTAGATGAAATAGGTACTTTGTTTAAAGATAAAAAATTCAATTACAAACCTTCTAAAAAGCATAGATATTCAATTCCGAATAGTATTACGAGCACATAGGTAAGACATTGGAAAAGGATTACGAATAGTTTAACAAAGACTAGACTACAGAAACCGTGGATTGACCGCTGATAGGAATTAAATCAAATTCATTACGTTATGTCTGTGTGGCTTTTGAGTTGGGGATAAAAGTCAAAACCAAGAAATTCAATAGAATTTGTATAAATTTCCATATTATTGAAGCGGATGAGAATAATAATATCATTCGACCACTCTACAAAAGTAGCCTAAGGGACAACGTCACAAGCTGGGACGAAGGCAGGAATTTAGTGTTAGGGGCGAAAATTAGCAGTATACCAAACTACATATAAAAACTGTAAAAAAAATATGGGGAGGGGGGGGGGGGGGAGCAATTTAATAAAATATTCCGAACTATATATAAAATTTACTATATCTAGTAGTAATTTTAAAAATCTTGGGGGGCGACTGCCACCCCCGCCCCCCTCTGTCTTCGTCCCTGGTCACAAGACGATAGGTGAATGTGAGATTTGACGTTTATCATTTATTTTAAAAGAACATTCCTCCTTTTGAAAACATCGTTTAAACTGAATAGGTGTTCATTGCTTGAGAATATGTATTCATTAAGATAAGAGCATATGTTCTCAAGCAATAAATGAATGTTCAGTATAAAATGTGTTCTCAAGAGAAGGATTAATCTTTTCAAATAAACTCTAATCGTAATATCTTACATCGACGACTGAAATTTATTCTACATGTAAAAAAAAAAAAAAGTTCCTCAGTGGAACCGTGATTAGGCTTGCAAACGGATACAAATTTTTTTATTCCGGATCCAAATCTATTTTTAACTTTTCATACCGAATCTAAATCTGGATCCTAACAGATCTATAATATGTGTTATCAGATTTGTCCCGAATTCGGTAAAACTCATTCTAAAAAGTACAATCCTCCTCATTTTGCTGATTAAAAATATAGTTACTCTCTTAATTTTTTGCCTAAAAATGTAAAGAGACTAACCTACCCTCAATGACCCAACCCGACCCGACCCGCAAACATCTCCACCAACACCCAATTCACCTAGCAGCTCCACCACCCCACCCAGTCCACCAACCAACTTCCAAGAATCTTTGCTACTGTTTTTTCTTACAGATTCATGGGGAAAGCACTTCAAATCGAATCAAATTGAGTATTAAATTGGATTGAGTTGAGAAGGAAAAAAATGAATAAAAATGTTTGGAGCTGTTGGATTTCTGTTTGGGGCATTTGAGTTCCTGCTCAAATTGAGTATTGAATTGGATTGAGTTGAAGAGAAAAAAAAAAGAAAAAAATGGTGGTAGTGTTGCTTGAGAGAAGGGGAGGGGTGGGGTGGAGATTGAAGATATGGAGGTTTGGTGGGTGTAGATGGTGATTTTGTGGCTAGTGGGGTGAAGTGGGGTGGAGATGGTGGTTTTGCATGGAAGTAGAAAGAAGAAGGATTGGTGGGTGGAGATGGTAGAGATGGAGGTTTGGTGGGTGGAGTGGAGTGGTGGTTTTGCGGCTGGTAGAGATGAGTGGAGGTGGAGATGGTGGTTCTGCTTGGAAGTAGAAAGAAGAAGGTTTGGTAGGTGGAAATGGTGGAGATGGAGGTTTAGTGGGTGGAGTGGTGATTTTGCAGCTGGTGGGAAGAAGTGGGGTGGAGATAGAGGTTATGCTTGGAAGTAGAAAAAAAAAGGTTTGGTGGGTGGAGATGGTGGTTTTGCGGCTGGTGGGGAGGAGCGGGTTGGAGATGGTGGTTTTTCTTGGAAGAAGAAAGAAGAAGGTTTGGTGGGTGGAGATGATGGTTTTGCGGCTTGTGGATATGGTGGTTCTGCTTGGAAGAAGAAAGAAGACAAGAAAATGACGAAAATGCCCCTCACGTGACCGATGCATGAATTTTTAAATTTTGGCCGAAATTTCTGCCGATTGCTCAAAGTTGCAGCCCGTAAAAATTTCATGGTCAAAAGGCGCGGAAATAATTGTTTTGGCCATAACTCGAAATAGTGTATTAGCGGTGACCATATATATATATATATATATATATATATATATATATATATATATCTACCTATATATATATTACAGAAGCCTTATACATACAAATAATTGTATCTATATATTTTTACAATCCTATTTTCTTAGATTTTCACATTTTTTAATTAATGTACTAATTTTTATTGGTTGAGAATATTTAGGTTAATTAAATTAATTGAAAATTAACTTATCTTAATAAAAATTAAATATCAACTTTTATTGGTGCAAAAAAAATGTTAACTATTTTATTTAAATCGGGAGAGGGGATTCGATCCCCCGACCCTGCAGTCGGATGCAGTAGTTGCATTGCCAACTACTCTGGCAGGTGCTTGACAACTATTTTCTTTAATTCTTTTAATAGAATGCTAATTTAAATTTTATTTTGGTTGTAAACTCTTAATTGGCTTATAAGAGTATCCCACATCGAAAAGTTACATTGTTTTTTGAGTTTGACAATACTATAAAAGATGGTACATTGACGAGTTACAAAATTGGGCTGACATTTTAGCCCATCAAATTAAGGAAGCCCGCTTATTTGCTTCTTATATTTTTTGTTTATATAAATATAAATAGTTAAAGTTTTAACAAATAACGGGTAATTCAGATGACCGGGTCTTCTGAATTCCGATTGAGCTTATAGTCAACTTTGATTTAGCTCAGACTTATGCAATGTTCATTTTTTTTTATTCTAATGGAGAGTTTTTTATTTTCATAATATATGTTCATTGAAGATATCGAATCCAAACTTTAGAGAGGGATTTGAATCTCATATTTCGTGCAACCAATTTACGAAAAAGAACATATAAACATCAAATCGAAAAAGACATAAAAATTAAAAGCAGTATGAATAATAAATAACATAAAATTTACTAATTTTTATTGGTTGAGAATATTTATGTTAATTAAATTAATTGAAAATTAACTTATCTTAATAAAAATTAAATATCAACTTTTATTGGTGCAAAAAAAAGGTTAAACTATTTTATTTAAAACGGGGGAGGGGGATTTGATCCCCTGACCTGCAAGTCGGATACTGCGCTGCATTGCCAACTACTCTGGCAGGTATTTGACAACTAATTTCTTTAATTCTTTTAATGGAATGCTTATTTAAATTTTATTTTGGTTGTAAACTCTTAATTGGATTATAAAAGTATCCCACATCGAAAAGTTACATTGTTTTTTGAGTTTGACAATACTATAAAAGATGGTACTTTGACATGTTTTGAGTTACAAAATTGGCTGACATTTTAGCCCATCAAATTAAGGAAGCCCTCTTATATGCTTCTTATATTTTTTTGTTTATATAAATATAAATAGTTAAAGTTTTAACAAATAACGGGTAATTCGGATAATAGGATTCTCTGAATTCGATTGAGCTTATAGTCAACTTTGATTTAGCTCAGACTTATGCAATGTTCATTTTTTTTATTCTAATGGAGAATTTTTTATTTTCATAATATATGTTCATTGAAGATATCGAATCCAAACTTAGAGAGGGGATTTCGAATCTCATATTTCGTGCAACCAATTTACGAAAAAGAACATATAAACATCAAATAGAAAAATACATAAAAATTAAAAGCAGTATTAATAATAAAGGACATAAAATTTACTAATTTTTATTGGTTGAAATTTTTTATGTTAATTAAATTAATTGAAAATTAAATTATCTTAATAAAAATTAAATATCAACTTTTATTGGTGCAAAAAAATGTTAAACTATTTTATTTAATTCGGGTGAAGTAGGATTCGATCCCCCGACCTGCAAGCCGGATGCTACGCCACATTGCCAACTACTCTGGCAGGTATTTGACTACAAATTTCTTTAATTCTTTTAATAGAATGCTAATTTAAATTTTATTTTGGTTGTAAACTCTTAATTGTCTTATAAGAGTATCCCACATCGAAAAGTTACATTGTTTTTTGAGTTTGACAATACTATAAAAGATGGTACTTTGACATGTTTTGAGTTACAAAATTGGGCTGACATTTTAGCCCATCAAATTAAGGAAGCCCGCTTATATGCTTCTTATATTTTTTTGTTTATATAAATATAAATAGTTAAAGTTTTAACAAATAACGGGTAATTCAGATTACCTGGTCCTCTGAATTCCGAGTGAGCTTATAGTCAAGTTTGATTTAGCTGAAACTTATGCAATGTTCATTTTTTTTTATTCTAATACAGAATTTTTTATTTTCATAATATATTTTCATTACATGTTTTGAGTTACAAAATTACTTTGACATTTTTTCTTCCATTCAACATTACGTTTTCGTGCATAGCACGGGTATTTTTGCTAGTATATATATAGAGCAACGTATTTATATTTAGTCATAAATATTCTATTTCACTTGGTATAATTTCATAGATGGTAATTTTATAAATATTTCTTTTTCTTGGTAGTAGTTTCAATCTATTTTTAATTTTAAATATATATATATATTGGTGGTTTTTCTTGGAAGAAGAAAGAAGAAGGTTTGGTGGGTGGAGATGATGGTTTTGCGGTTGGTGGGAAGGAGTGGTGGTTGTAAAACACAAGAGGGGGGGGGGGTGAATTGGGTTTTAACTAATCTTGGCAACTTTTTCGAATCTTTGCAATGCAAGTGAAAGTATAAGCAAGATGAACAAAGGCTAAAGCAAAACCCAATCAACAAGACAAAGGATTTATAGTGGTTCGATTCACTTAGAATCTACCTCCACTACCTTGAGCCGCACCCAAGGATTTCAAACACTTCACTAAGAAGATGCCCACACAAAGTAGGACTTTTACAATTGCCCACACAAAGTAGGACTTTACAACCAAAGGATGCCCACACAAAGTAGGACTTACAATAATAACCCTATCACTAAGAAAGGGAATTAAGAAAGGTTAAGTACAAGGTTGTTCACTCTTCTAAGTGAAAGATATAGTACCTTTGAAGCACAAACAATTTAGCTCTTGAACATATGAGGTCCACTCTTTGTCTTGCTTTTGAAAGAATACTCTTGAATGCTTTAGATCATAAGGATGAAGAGTATTTTGCTTTGAAAGTGTTTAGACTTGATAAGATATCAATGTTTTATGTTTGTCAAAGTCTTAGAATGATTTTCAGCTTTAGAGTATATATACATATCAAAATATGGCTGAAAATCGAGTCTCCAACGGTCAAATAACGGCTAGTAAAAGCAGAGTTCGGTTGACCGTTCACAGACCTCGGATGACCGAAGGTCACCTCGGTTGAGCCGAAGCCAACCTCGGTCGACCGTCCAAGCCACTTCGGTCGACCGACCATGCCTAAGGTCGACCGAACCTCATCAACAAATCTCTCAGTTTCTCTTCGGTTGATCCGATCTTGAGCTCGGTCGACCGAACCTTTTCTGAGCCTGAGAGTGTTGATTTTTCACACGTTTTGAAATCTTTTGAAGTGTAAAAGGTTTTCCCAAAAGGTAACAAGTAAGAACACTTGAAAAACCATTTTAAAGACTTATACTTTGTAAACAAAGGCTTTTTGGATAAGGAAACTTATTTGAAACTTTTGCCTTTTGAAAAACGTGTTTGTGTGCAAGCAAGACTTGAATGTAGAGCATATGTTCATGAGAGCTTTGGTTAGAGCTTTCTAAGATTGCGACTAATGACAACAAAGCTAAACTAACCAAACCTAAGTCTTCAATCTTCAATCTTGATGGATGAGCCTTGTATATCTTTGAATCTTGATATCAATGGCTTTCAATGGCTTGATTGAAGTACTTAGAGCTTCCTACAAGATTTCCAATATTCTATCACAAAGATTAAGATCATTAGACACAACATCAAATGTTTGTCCAATATCAAAAACAGAGTTCGTTCGCCCTTACGGCTTACAGTGGTTCTGCTTGGAAGAAGAAAGAAGACAAGGAAATGACGAAAATGCCCCTCACGTGACCGACACATGGGTTTTTAAATTTTTGCCGAAATTTATGCCGGTTGCTCAAAGTTGCAGCCGGTAAAAATTTCATAGTCAAAAGGCGCGGAAATAATTGTTTTGGCTGTAAATTGAAATAGTGAAATAGCAGGCAGCTCGTAACCCGGAATGTCAATGTTATTCAAGTAAGATTTTGTAATGAATATTTAATTAGGTTCTATCACTAGTGTATGCTAAAAGGATATTTAGGTCATATTCTGTTTAATTTTATTCCATTCTGACATTAAAATATAGTTTACCAAACACAGAAAAAGAATCGACATTTCATTATGCTTTTGCCTCCAAACACTAGAATGGAAAGAGGATTCGGAAGTCATTCCAAATGAAAAGCGATTCTTCCTGGAAAGGGATTTCATTCTATTCCATTCCAGCGTACCAAACGTGCTGTTAGTGTAGTGAGATCAAATAACACCAAAAGAAAAAGGAAATATCTAATATGGACCTGGTCCATGTGGGACCATGATAGTCGAGATTTGCGCATCCCCTGCGAGAATGAGGAGAGAGAAGAAAATGCGGTGATGTGGCCAAATCTGACAATGACGTCATCAATGGGACTTTGATCCAGCATGCGAGAATAGACCAAAGAAAAAAGACACACGCCTCAAGAATCGCTTCTTTCTTTTTGCATTTCTTTGTAAAAGAATAATTCCATTTGGAGTATAAGTAAGCAAATCTTTTTTGCCACTCATTTATATACATGATTCCGTTTTACCATCCTGTGAGATGAATAAATTTCTTTCCATTTTCCTTTAGATGAATATGTCAAGAAATGAATACTCACTAGAATAACCATCATCTGTGTAATCAATCAATACTTGGAAAAATCTGCTCATAAGAGACATCCAACAACTGACCCTACTTACATATCTGCTCTTTAAGTCCAAATCTACATCTTCGACATGCTTGATTTTTCTTTTTTCTTTTAATACATCATCCCGATAACAAAGACCAAGGAGATATCAAGGTTTGCCCAAATTTACAAATTATATAAGTAGAGATGCTAGCTCTATTATGAGGAGAAATAAACCATGAAGAATAAAATTCTGCAGAAATCGACCCCCCCAAGATCTATGTGAGGTGCCTCATCTCTTGCCAACTCGAAGGAGCGGCTATTTGCATATTATAAACATCTTCGCATAATAATAATAATTTAATTCATAAAAAAACATTTATAAAAATTGGTCTCTTTTCACTAAACTGAGCGGACGGAAAGAGAATGATGATTTAAAACAAAAAATAAATCCCTACATTCCCTTCCCATTCCATTGCTTTCCTTTATAAAACAAAATCAGTCCAAACATAAAAGACTTATAATTCCTCCTTCTTTCCTTTTCGTTAATTATGTTTCTCTCCATTCAAACGGTGCGCAAGGTATTAAAACTCCATTAATAAAAATTGTATATTTTTTTAATATTAATATGCTTATTTTTCACATGAAATGCCTTTTACTATTGTATGTGTCATGACTAAGATTGTCTCTAGGTTATTTCCTGAACTCATAAGAGAATTTCAAAATAACCATTGCATACCTGACATCTTTGAACATTTGCAAGTACATGAAGTCAAGAACATCAAAATCTTTGAATTTTCTTTGTAGAAATTAAGGAGCTTCTATTCACCTATATAAACCCCAAGTTATTGCCATGAAAAACCACACAAACTTAGGACTTAAGTTGCTCTACTACTTTACTTATATAAGTCCATAACATAATGAAGCTCACAATAAACATCCTTGTTTTAGCTCTATTTTTCCTAAGTTCATACATTGCCTTCACTAGTGCTGCAACTTTTGATATCACAAACCGGTGCAGCTACACGGTTTGGGCAGCTGCCTCTCCCGGAGGGGGTAGGCGCCTTGAGCGCGATCAATCCTGGAGGCTGGACGTAGACCCAGGAACTGTTCAAGCTCGCATCTGGGGTCGAACCAATTGCAACTTTGATGCAAATGGTCAAGGCCAGTGTCAAACAGGAGATTGTGGAAGACTAGAATGCCAAGGATATGGTAGAGCTCCAAATACCTTAGCTTAATTTGCTCTAAACCAACCCAATAACTTGGATTACATCGACATCTCCAACGTCGATGGATTCAACATTCCTATGGAGTTTAGCTCCATCACACCATGTCGGGTCATACGTTGCACGGCACCCATTGTTGAGCAGTGCCCTGCTCAGCTAAGAGCACCTGGTGGCTGCAATAACCTCTGCACCGCCAATGAGTTTTGTTGTACTAATGGCCCCGGGAGCTGTACTGATTTCTTTAATTTTTTCAAAGAAAGGTGCCCAGATGCTTATAGCTACCCTCAGGATGATCCTACAAGTTTGTTCACTTGCCCTAGTGGCACTAATTATAGGGTTGTTTTCTGCCCTTGAAGAACACTATTCCCAACCCCTGTAAGTCTTCGTATTAGCTACGAAAACTTGGATTAAGAAATAATCACAAACCTGAACCCTCTTGTAATGGTTTTCTTGGTATTATAATTAAATTCATGCACATAGAGTAATGTGCTTCATCTTCTTTACTGAGAAGTCTTTTTTTATTTCTTATCAGAAATTTCATGTCCAAAAAAACTTCTACACAATTGAATTATATTGTCACTTTGACTTGTTAGATGATTATGTGGCAATAATCAAATTAAATTGACCCCTTACCGCTTCTTCTAAACTCAATTTCTCCTATCAAAATTCTTACAACAAAAAAAAAAAAATACTCGGGCCTCAGTGAATTTGATCAATCTAGATTTAATAACATTGATTATTTTATTCAATAAAGTAATCGATCAAAACAGAGTATAGGGTTTCAAAATACTTTTCGTTTTTTCAAGATATGACGGGGGAGAAGCTCCGAGAGAAAAAAAGTGGAGGCAAAAATAGAAGTTGGTTGGCAGTTGAAGATTGAAAAGGCTTGAGAAGATTGAAGAAGTCGCGGAGTTGAATAGAGAAGATTGAACCGTAGATTGATAGATAATTTTTGTTTTTGTCTAAAATGAAAAATCAATTTTTTTTTTTAAAAAAAAAATTGGGTCTGGTTTTAATTTAACCGATCCGATAGGGAAAATAGCTTTCTGGAACGGATCGTAAGATCCTACGTTTCAGAGTCTGATCCCACAAGTTTATACGGATCCTACTTGATTATCGATCTTACTCATGATCTAACATGTAAGACTTCTTAAAACTCGTAGGATTGTATGACTCTACGAATCAACTTGCGAGTTTGACTGTTTTGGCCGAAGATATTTCTGTAAGAAGTTTCATTGTATATGAATAATTAGCTATTTAGGTTACTAAGCTATTTACGTTTTGCATTTTTGGGCACTCAACTTTTTTTTTTTGGCTAATTATATCACCCATAATATTTATGTGTGGCTGAACATAAATCGCCACCACATTTTGTGGTAGTTTCCGGCTAAATTAGATACGTGACGGGCATGTATCCAATAATCAAGGGGCAAAAATAGAAATGTAGATAATGTATTCATGTGTATCACCTTATGTAATTCTTTCTTAGTTTCACGATGTATTTGTTTCTTACACCTTTTTTTTTTTGGAGGTGTATTCAATTTGAATTTTAAAAGACTCTAACTTATTTTCATAAGTTTATGGATTCTGCTAACTCTATGAATTGTTTTAACTCTATGTAGACTCTACGTAAATTCAATGGTGTATTATTTAGATCCACTAGTGTTGAATTTTCAAAGTTAACATATGTTTATGAATTTTCAAAATCTTATAAGTTATTACCTTCTCTTAAAATCATAAATAGTCTTTTAAAATCCTAATTGAATACATCACTTAATTTCATGGAGGTAATATTACTACCTGAATAAAATTTGCTCTTATAGTAGGAGAATTGCTCTGACCATATCGCCATTTTTTGTTTTTTTTAAAAACTCTTCAGTCTTCACCCCCTCCCCTCTACAGTCACCTTTCTCCTCCCCCTTCCGCCAGCCCCACCGCTGCTCTGCCACCGCCACGAGAATGACTTCGTCCTCCCTCTCTCTCCACCACCACCATTACCATGCCAGTTTCCTCCACAACACCACTCATATCTCTGTCAAAACCCAAAAAATCATCCGCACGGCAACCTCAATTTGGATGTCCCTCACTGAAAACGCTTCATCAGTAGCCATTGTCGGCGTAACTGGCGCCGTCGGACAAGAATTTCTCTCGGTCTTATCCGATCAGAATTTCCCTTACAGAAACCTTAAACTCCTTGCAAGTAAAAGGTCTGCTGGAAAACAAATTAAATTCGAAGACAATACGTATACTGTTGAAGAACTCACTGAGAATAGCTTGAAGGATGTTGATATTGCCCTGTTTAGTGCTGGTGGTTCTATAAGTAAGAAATTTGGTCCTTTGGCCGCGCAGAATGGGACGATTGTTGTTGATAATAGTTCTGCTTTTAGAATGGATGAGGGAGTTCCATTGGTGATTCCTGAGGTTAATCCAGAAGCTATGGGACATATAAAGATTGGGAAAGGGAAAGGGAAAGGGGTGGTAATTGCGAATCCTAATTGTTCTACTATTATCTGTTTGATGGCTGCCACTCCTCTCCATCGACGTGCTAAGGTAAGAGAATTTGATGTATTTTAGATTATATTCTGGACTTTCATATGGAATGACTAATATTTATGGGTAAAGAAGAAGCTGGAATGTCTATAAAGTTGTTTCTTGTGTGAATGCATATAGCAGTGTTTGATTCGATATTTTGGGAGGTTACTTTCGGAACCTGGATTCATTTCCCCCCTCTTTGGTGGTTTAGGGAGGTGGAATTTAGGCAATTTGAAATGGTGATTATTGCAGGAAATGGAATGTAAAATATGAGAAGAGAATGATTTGGTCCAAAAGAAAATGAAATTTGAATGCTGGAAGCTGGAAGCTTCTTGGGAGGTAATTGAAATGGTGATTATTGCAGGAAATGGATCAAGGTTAATTACGAAATTTCCTATTAATCAATACTTGCCAGCTGCTATTCTGTTCTGCTTTGTTATCTTCAGTTTCTTTCTTAGGGATGAACCTGAAGTGTAGTTAGGCATATGAAAACATAATGTAGTTGCCTGTTTTAGTTCGTTTGCTGTAACACACCGACGCCGATATATATATATATATATATATATATATATATATATAGCTTTCTTTTCTCCCCATCGTTCTCATGAATTTTATTATGTGGCTACTATCTGTACTACTGGAGTGTCAAGAAATAGCTTTTTGTTGCTAAGATATATCTTCTCTATTTAAAAAGGCTCCATTCTCTTATCACTTGGAAACATTCATTTTGAAGTACTGCAATATACAAAAGAGAAAGTTCTTGATTCCTAGCCCAGTCTTTTAAATATTGGGTGTAGCAAGCCCACTATAGAAATAGGAGAAGGAAATTTAGAAGTTGGTACAATAGTTGATGATTCCTTGGAGCCAAAATCTGCTGCCTTCAGCTTGCAATATTGCTCCATTGTTTTCCAACTGCTCTAAATTATCTTCAAATTTGTATTTACATCCGGACAGTAAAAGCAGTCAAAGGAAGTGTGTAACTATAGCAATTCATTTTAGTGATTTGTACATGTGTATGCCGGAAGCAGTAGTGTTGCACCATGCCTTCTGGGATCTTCCCCTTTTGAATGCTTATCTCTTCTTTTGAGTAAACTTTCGTTTTACTAACCTTTACTGGGTAATTGTGATCAGGGTTGAAGTTTAACTTTATGTTATGACTTTTTACCACCTGCAAAAGAGTAATAGGCGAATAACTTGATTCTATGTGTTGCTAGGTTTCTTCTATTACTTGTATTTTAAATCCCCATTGCATTCTAGATCAAATTCCGCTGCCTATTTTCTGACCTCATGAGCTAGCAATCCAACTTCCAGAAGATAATGAAGGGTAGATTGAGAAAACGGAAACAGACTAGATTATTTTGGGTTGGAGAAGGAAGGGGATACGAGGTTCTGTCACGGGTAGCACGAATATAGCATCTCTCAACGACCGTGACACTGCTCGGCACCCTAAGTCGTTGCATGAAGTTACCACGTGGTGTGCGCCCCAACAGCGTGCACGTCGCATGGCAGCCATGCACCAACCAGCGGGCAGAAGCCAGCCGCACAGCAGCGCCCAGGCTAGCCGCCCAGCAGCGGCACTGTAGCTGCGCCCCAGCCAGCCGCCCAGTGTGCAGCAGAATGCTGCGGCAGTGCACATCAGGCCAACAATTTGGCACTCGCCGTTTTGCATCCTAATGAAGTCCAAAGGGGCCCAAACTTTGCAGGTCATCCTTATACAACATTTTGAAGATAATGCATGAGCTAGATTGTGATTATCATGTGTATAGCATAGGTAGATAGTTTTCCCACCTCCTCGGAAAAAAGTCGTACACTCCTAGCATTTGGGCAAATGCTTTTTAAGCACCTATAGGGGGAACAAAAATATACACACAAGCAAGCAAGCAAGCAATTGTAATCTCATGCAAACGACTCCTCCCCCTCGTCGTATTGTACATTCAAACTCTGTAAACATGCATTCAATTCAATGAAGTGATTTTCGTGCAATTTGTCCCGTGCCATTTATTTTGTGTTTATTTACGAATTTGCCATTGTGAAGCGTTTGTCCCTTTTCGATTATTTCAAAAGCCGGGAGTGACTTGGGGCTAGGATCCAAGGTCACTCGGCATCACGGTGCGTCTAAGAACCTCAAGAGACGACCCGTGACAGTTCCCAGCTGTCATCTGGCCATATTACAAGTAGATCAATTTAGCTTTGTTCTAGGCTCTGTTGACTGAATTAGCTTCATATTTGTTTGTGTGTGAGCACAAGATTCAGATGAAAATGTATTTTAATTAGAAATGAAACTATTCACTTATTGAAGTCTATATCTAAATTACGCCAACAATGCAGGTCAAGCGCATGGTGGTCAGTACATATCAAGCGGCAAGTGGTGCTGGAGCTGCTGCAATGGAAGAACTTGAACTTCAAACTCGTGAGGTTTTCATCTTTACTACATCTTAGCTACTTAAGTGGAGTTAGCTTATTGCTTCATCCCAGTTATAACTTGTGTGCTTGTTTTTTCTTCAATAGGTGCTATAATCTAAATGAAAAACTAGTGATATAATCTTTTTCCTTACTCAATTTGAACGTTTTCAATTCTTTTGCAGTATGCTTTAAATCTTTTCTCACATAATGCACCTATCCTCTCAAATGGCTACAATGAGGAGGAAATGAAACTAGTGAAAGAGACGCGCAAAATATGGGTTAGTATTTTGAATGCTTCTTCTATTTTTTTATTTATCATTCAGAATTCAGATAACATGACCTAGACTATCTATACTTGGAATAGAGTTTCAAATTAAGAAAAGTGAATTGTTTATCCCAAAACAAAAAGGAGGGAAAAGTTTTTAAATTTCTATTGAGGATTATCAATTTTTTTCTTTCAATTTCACATCTTTTTTTTTTCCTACTCGCACCAAAATTGAACTTGTCTTGATTTTTCTCTTTTTTATCATGAATTTAATGACTTTGGTTATATTTTTATCATGAATTTGATGATTTTGGTCATGCCTTTGTTTTCATTATTGTCTTGAATGTGTTAATTATTTATATAGAATCTCAAATAGTACCGCTCCCACTATCTGCTATCCCGCTATAGCGTTTTTGGGTCGCCTGCTCCGTGCCGCTATTTGGGGTTGACAACACTGCCTCTTTCAACCCCATGCCGCCATCCTTCAAGTTTTCGAACCGGTGCATCACTTGGCCTTCTTCTATGTGTTCAAACCAATGTTGTTAAAATCGCGAGTTAACTCGTAGAATCGCACGATTCTACGATTCTACGAAAGCAAAATGTGTTGAATCGGTAGTATAATCGCAATCTGGTAGAATCGTAAAATCGGATCGTAAAAAACGTAAAAACGTACGTTCCTATCGAGTCTACAAAATTTAAAATTATTAGCCAAAATTTGACCACTTAAAATAGGCGGGAAACATTCAAATTCAAATTTTTTTTTCAAATAATCGTCCAAATCCAAATTTTGGCCTCAAAAATTTGGAATTTGTACATCTCCCGACAATTTTAGAGAAAATTTTTTGGAATTGAACGATTATTTGAAGAAAAAAATTTGAATTTGAATGTTTCCCGCCTATTTTAAGTGGTCAAATTTTGGGCATTTCCCTCCAAAAGTGAGACCAAACCAAACCAGTCTCAAGCCAAACCTTGTCCAAGCACACTTGAAAGACTTATAAGTTAAGATTTATGTGATGTCAAAAAGGATATCTCACATGAAGATCACAAGATCATATTATGCCTTCTTGATATCCGAAATAGTCGTGCAAGTTGTCCCAATAAGCTGTCCAGAATTGGGACGAATTTTAAAGGCATTTTAGTCTTTTTGTGTACAATTAAAGTCTATACTAGACTTTAATTAT
This sequence comes from Vinca minor, assembly GCA_026122235.1. NCBI lineage: Eukaryota > Viridiplantae > Streptophyta > Magnoliopsida > Gentianales > Apocynaceae > Vinca > Vinca minor. The sequence goes on from JAOCZM010000220.1 coordinate 109,067, forward strand.
TTTCAGCATATTTAATTACTATAATTTCATGTATAGCAAGTAGTTGCTATAATAAAGGACATGTTGTCCATGTGTTAGTTAGTTGGTTAATAAGAGTCCTAATGCAACTAGGACTCTTCATAGTTTTAGTAGTTATTTCTATTTGTGCCGCCAAGATAATAGGATCATGTGCCTATTATCTTGTTTAGGTAGTTACTTGATAGCAAGTTGTTATTCAAGAGTCCTAATTTTTCAAGTACTCTTATTTCCTTTCCTGGTTTATGTTGGAACCGAAATCCCTCTATATATAGAGTAATTTCGGCCACCATTATGATTAGACTTGATATATTGATATTTTGATTAAGGTTAATCCTTTGATACTTGTTTATGAACTTCCGGTAGAACTTCATATTCTTTGAGTTACTGTATCAACTAGGTTGTTTCTCTAGTTGTGGTGTTTCAACCTTCATTGATACTTAGCCTGCCCGGGGTTGTGTTAAGTATATTCCCATAGAAACTAGTTCGAGATAGAGAAAAATCTGCTTTAAAGCCGAACCTTGATATAAAACATCACGGTTTCGCATCAAGCTTATGCGGGGCGATTGGAGTTAATAAGGTCGGTGCTACAAGGGGTGGAGTGTTTTTGGCTTTCCATTTTCCCGGTCCCGGTTGCTATCCTTGACTCGGTGAATAGATTGGCAAGGGAATTTTTGTGGGGGTCTAAGGCGGCATTAGTAGCATGGAAGGATGTTTGTATGCCTAAAGGATGAAGGGGGCCTTGGAGTGAGAAATCTAGCTACATGGAATGTGGCTCTCCTAGCAAAAGTGTTATGGGATATTCATACTTTGAAAGACTCCTTGTGGGTTAAATGGGTGCATGGGTACTATCTCCAGGGAACCTCCATATGGGAAATAAAGGGAAAAAAAGATGACTCGGCCCTTTTCAAAAGATTACTTGATACACGTGACCAAATTGGGAAGATATTGATGGAAAATGAGGTTGCCACTGCCCAAATTTTGCCCAAAATTTCATATTGTTGCCCCCTCAATAGTCACGATCAGGGCAGCCGCTCTTGCCCTGATTTTTTGGCAAAAAATTCGCCCAAACTCTCGATTTTTCTACCCCGAACATGACCAATCAGCCTCTTGCCTTGGACTTTTAGATTTGCTTTGGAAAAAATGGAAAGTTGGAGAGGGGATTTCGGTCTCAAGAATCTATGAGTTCTTTAGGGATAAAGGAAGGAAAATGTTGTGTTCGAATGTGATTTGGAAGGCGCCCAACATACCGAAGCAATCGTTTATTTCTTGGTTGGCTCTACGGGGAGACTGAAGACACGAGATCGACTTAAGTTCATGGATATAGAAACGCATTGTGCACTATGTGATGACGGATTTGTAGAAACTCATGATCACCTCTTCTTTAGTTGTAAATTCTCATCTATTGTTTGGAGCGAAATTAAAAAGTGGCTTGGAATTAGAAGAGAGATGAAGACTTTGAAGATCACTTTCAAATGGATGAAGAGAGAAGCTCGGGGCACCACGTGGCCAAGTAAGAAAAAGAAGTTGGCGATTACCTCCATGATCCACCACACATCTGTGGTTCAAATTGAAGCATCATCTGCAACAAATTAACAATAATGGAGAGAGAGCAAAAAATAAAATTAAACAACACTGGGAAAAAAACATTTTTTTTTGCCTGAATAAGAGAGATAGAATTAAAAATTCAAGAAATTCCTTCATACCCGATTCCGAACGGATCTAATCGGGTAGATCATGCTGGTGAAGAATAATTGATGTTCTTTTATTCTCAGCCCAAAACTTGCACCGAGTTGAATTAGGTGGAACAGGTACTCAAGCAAGAACAAAGACTTTTCTTCTCCGAAATGGTTGAATTAGTACATTGAACCAGTCGGAACTGTTCATAAAAGTGTTGATTGTGTTATAATATAGAGAAAAGCACTACTTATACCCATTAAGTATCTTTGAAAGGCAAGTTATGACCCTTAATTTTTATAGGTGCCATTTATGCACCTGAAAATTTACGATGTGCTATTTCTAGACAAAATGGGCAGAATCGGCGACCCGTGGTGGCGCAACACACGTGCGGGCCCATACATGCACATTTTGAGGGGTGTAATAGTCATGACATTTTTCCCATCCTCCTTCTCCAAAACGAAAAAAGAAAAAAAGAAAAACCGAAACCCCTTCCCTCTTGATCTTCACCACTCCGCCATCTCCACCACCACTGTCAAGAAAACCAAGAAAAGCAAATTCAAGCAAAAACCCCACCCTACCCTCCCTCTTGATCTCTACCACTCCCCCCACTCCGCCATCTCCACCACCACTGCCCTAGATCTAATTCCACAACCCTCACTAGCTCCACCAACCACCTCTTTCACTGTTCTATTCTCTGCAAATCACCAATAAACCAAGTAATACCCACTCTAAATCTCTATTTTCTGCTATCCATTTTCCACAGAATTTGAACAGAGAGTTTGGGTTGTTTTCAAAATAAAGAAGATGAAGAGACGGGGGCAGAGGGTGGGTGGTAGAGGGTGGGTGGCGGAGGGGTGACAGTGGCGGAGGGTGCCGGAGGGGTGAACATGTTCCCAGATATACTTTCTGTTTGCTAAAATACACCACTAAAGCTAGAACAAAACATATCTCCTTGCTCTTCATCTCCATCTCCATCTCCTCACTCCTCGCCACTTTCTCTCACTAAAATAAATCCTTCAAAAAACCCAAATAAAAAATCTACCCAAACATAGAAAAGCTTCGTCAGATTTTCAGGTAATTTTCTTTGTTTGGAGATGGAGGAGGGAGGGAGAGGTGAGTGGTGGTGGAGATGGCGGGGGGATGGAGGTGGAGGGGATGGCTGAGAGAGTGGTGAGTGGTGGAGAGTTTCTGTTTGCTAAAATACACCATTAAAGCTCTTGGACTGTGTGACATGGCGGAGGGTGGGCGGCTGCTCTTGGATTTATTGGTGGTTGAAGCTTTGAAGCTTCCATTAATGGATATGAAATGGGTTTTGATGAAGAAGGAATTTTTGTTTTTTTCTTTTAATTAAAAAAGTTGAATGGACAAAATTGCCCTCAGAATTTTGTGCATGTGTGCAGCACGTGTGTTGCGCGCGCCACCATGGGTCGCCGGATTCCGCCCATTTTGTCTAGAAATAGCACATCGTAAATTTTCAGGTGCATAAATGGCACCTATAAAAGTTAAGGGTCATAACCTGCCTTTCAAAGATACTTAATGGGTATAAGTAGTGCTTTTCTCTATAATATAAAGAGGAGAGAAAAAAGGAGAGGGGATGTTTAGAGAGAATACACTGATTAAGTGTATTTCATTATGTGAATCAAACCCCTCAATTTCATTATGTTTTTATTGTTGTAAATAGAGGGTTTCATGGGCCTCAGACTTGTGGCGTTACGAAAAATCTCAATCAATATATTTAGAACACTCTCCTTTGAATGACTAATTTATACCACAATTGTCTCACAAAAAATTGTTTGGTAAAACCCTAGCGGGAAAAAAAACCAAACTAAACTAAGAAAATGAGTACAATTGATGTTGGATAATTTATTTACTACCTCGTTAAAACATTGTCAAGAAAACTCAGTGGGACAAAACCTTAATGAAGCAAAAAGAGTACAATTACTCCCCTGATCATTGAATGTCTTTGAGTCGATGCATGTTCATTTGATGTATAAATTTTCTGAATGTTGGTGTTGGTAAATATTTGGTGAATAAATCTGTCTCATTATCACTCGAGCGAATATATTGAACTTCGATGTCGCCACTTTTCTGAAACTCGTGCATGTAGAAGAACTTTGGAGACATACGTTTTGTTCTATCTCATTTAATGTAACCTCCTTTGAGTTGTGCAATATAAACTACATTATCTTCATATAGTATGGTTGAACCCTCTTTTATTGAAGCTAATCCGCATGATGATTGAATTTAGTGCATCATGTTTCTCAACCATACACATTCTCGACTTGCCTCATGGATTGTAATAATTTCTTAGTGGTTTAAGGATGTACCTGTTAGAGTTTGCTTAACAGATCTCCACAATATTCTAGTCCCTCCACATGTAAACAAGTAGCATGTTTGTGATTTGGCTTTATGCGGAATATGGTCGTATCTTGCGTCACTACAAGAAAACAGTTAAATAGCGACCGAAATTTTAGGTCACAAATTTAACTACTGAATACCGACAGACTAGAAACTGAAAACTAAACGGTCGTTATTCCATCGCCCCTCAGTCAGCCACATCGGTCCCGTTGACCAAATTGAAACGCCGTCGTTTTATTCACTCTTAACGACCGATTACCGACGGATATTAACGACATTTTACCGACGGAATATATAACGACCGAATACCGACGGAAGTTAACGACCGAAGACCAACGGAATACATAACGGTGTATATTTGTATAGTAATAAATGAAGGACACAAAACGACATCGTTGTATGTACGTTAACGACCGACTACTGACGGAAAGTAACGACGGTTTACTGACGGAATAACGACCAACTTAACGACCGAATAGCGATGGAATTAGGGTTAGGGTTGGGCGACTGATTAGCGACGGATAGTGACAAATTCCGTCGCTATTATTTTCCCGGATTCCGTTTTTTTATAAAATAGCGGGGTTTTGAAGGATATATAGAAACATTTTGCCTATTTTAGTTACTATTACTAATACACACACACACACACACACACACACATTAACTTGAATATTCAAACAATTAAAACTTATACTTATTCACAAAATACCTATATATACTCGAAGCAGAACAATTCAAGTAATACAGTTGTGTGTGCATTTATGTGAATCATTAAGTGATGGAGTTAAAATTTTAATAATTGATTATTAATAAACAAATAATTACTAAAATATTCATATTAGTTCGTAATCGCCGCTATTTTATAAAAAAACGGAATTCGGGAAAATAATAGCGACGAAATTAGGGTTTTCCGTCGCTATTATTTTCCCGGATTCCCTTTTTTATAAAATATTGGGGTTTTTAAGGATATATAGAAACATTTTGCCTTTTTTAGTTATTATATATATATATATATTATATATATATACACACACACACACACACATTTTTTGAATATTCAAACAATTAAAACTTATACTTATTAATAAAATACCTATATATACTCGAAGCAGAACAATTCAAGTAATACAAGTGTGTGTGCATTTACGTGAATCATTAAGTGATGGAGTTAAAATTTTAATAATTGATTATTAATAAACAAATAATGGCTAAAATATTCATATTAGTTCGTACTCGCCGCTATTTTATAAAAAACGGAATCCGGGAAAATAATAGCGACGAAATTAGGGTTTTTCGTCGCTAATTGGTCACCCAACCCTAACCCTAATTCCGTCGCTATTATTAAATGCCTAAACGACGTCGTTTTGCCAATTCGTGGGCTCATTTTTTTAAAACTGTACAAGTGTTAAGCATTCTATTTGGCGACCGAATTTGCCAAGGCGGTCGCTATTCGGTCGCTATTATTAAATACATAAATGATGTCGTTTTGGGCGTTTTAGTTATCTAAAAATATCTAAGGCAAGAAGCCTCTCCCTCTTTCTTCATTCTGCCCAGCTGTGACCTCTCATATTTTTTTGCAATTTTTTTGCCAATTCTCATAATTTTTTGCAATGTGGGGGGCGTGTTTCTTTGTTTTTCAGTGAAAGAAGGGGATAAGCTTGAGTGATAATTAGTAGCAAATTAAAAATAAAAAATCAACTTTTTCATGAGATTTGCTGGTTTTTTTTCTTCTCAAAAGGTATGTAATTCTATTGTTTATATAATGTTTTTTTTTTTGTGATAATGTACATGGGTTCAAGCCAAAGATTTGGCTGATTTAAGATTATTGGAGTTTTTAAACATCCAATGTAGTTTTCTTGGTGTATTATTGAAATGTATGCTAATTATATCATTTTAGTTCCAATAAGTAAATAATTGATAATCGAACATAACAACAGTATTCATATTAGTTCTATTGCACAATAAAATTCGTAGAAAGCAATATATATATATATATATATATATATATATAGACAAGATGCCACTAATAACATAGTAGATAATATGCCATTATCACACGTTAATAATTACTTGAAAAATAAGGTTGAAAATCATCAAACATAAGATTCAAAGGCTCAACTTGGATTGGGTTTTGGTTTTGGTTTGGGTTGGGGTTTGAGTTTTGGCGGGAGAAGCTAAAAAATTGGTGGGAGCAATTCAAATTCAATTTTTTTTCTTTCAAATAATCATCCCATTCCAAATTTTGACCTCAAAAATTTGGAATTTGAACATCTCCCGTCAATTTTAGAGGCCAAAATTTGGAATTGACCAATTATTTGAAGAAAAAAATTTGAATTTGAATTTGAATTGTTCCCGCCAAAACTCAAACCCAAACTAAAACCAAAACCCAATCCCAATCCAAGTGGAGCCAAAGTTAATATGCATTTAATTATTAAGACTTGATATATGCAGATATTGTTGTGTTTATAATGGAGGACCGTAGTTGGATGTATATGGATTCGACAACAAATGGTGGACCTCGTCATGGTCAAGAATTTATAGCGGGATTGAAACGATTTGTGGATTTCGCGGCTGGGCATAATGAAATTATGTCGGGTGATGACAATTCTGAAAAAGATGATGAATTTATGTTGGAGGATGATTTAGAATAATTAATCCCTTTCTCGCTTCTTGGAATTCCACATATTGAAGGTGAGTAATATTTGTTGGTTTATTTTTTAGTACTTTATTCCCATAAATTAATTGTTGTATTGTATAACTTTTTAACATAATTCAAAGTGGTAATTTCATTGCCATAAAATAATTAGATTTTTCAATTTTCAGATTGCAACTCATGCATTTCCAAGGATATACATATAATTGGCATCAAGGAGTTTATGAGAAGTGTAAACTTTGATTGTGAGTGTTGTAATGTAAATAAGAAGTGCACACTTTGATTGTGAGTGTTGTAATGTAAATAAGAAGTGCACACTTTGATTGTGAGTTTTGATAATTCAAAGTGTGTGAGTGTTGTAATGTAAATGAGAAGTGCACACTTTGATTGTGAGTGTTGTAATGTAATGAGAGGTGCACACTTTGATTGTGAGTGTTGTAATGTAAATGAGAAGTGTAAACTTGTATTTTTTAGTAAGATAATTGGTTATGTAATGTTATTTTTAGGGTTATTGATTATTTTTTCTATTTGGGATCTTATTAATACTGTTTCTGATTTGTATTTCTGTGCGTATTGGTGTTTTTTATAATAGGGATTTAATTAAATTTCAGATTTATTTTTTTAAATAAAAAACAATTTAGCGACGGAATAGAGACCGAAATATCGGGCGCTACATTAGTCGTCGGTATTCGGTCGTTAACCAGTCAAAATCAAAAGTCAACAATGTTGACCATTTGGTCGGTAAATAGCGACCCAATATTCGGTCGCTAACCATTCTGTCGGTATTCGGTCGTTAAATAGTCAAAGTCAAAAGTAAAAAATGTTGACCATTCGGTCGGTAAATAACGACCGAATATTCGGTCGCTAACCATTCCATCGGTATTTGGTCGGTAATTTGCTTAACGACGAAAAATACACGACCACGTCATTCGGTCGCTAAACTCGGAAATGTTCGTCCCTATTACACAATTTTCTTGTAGTGCGTATGCATATCCTACTAAAGAACATTCAGGCTTTTGTGAATAATATAGCCCCATATATATTGTACATTTTAGGTATCGAAGGACATACTTCATGTCATTCCAGTTGATTTGATTATGTGCAGAACTATATATTGCAAGGAGATTTACAGAAAAAGTTATGTTAGGTCGAGTGCAATTTGCAAGATAAGTCAATGCGCCAATGGCACTAAGGTATGGTACTTGAGGACCAAGAATCTTTTCCTCATCTTTAAGCTGGACGAAATGGATCTTTATCAATTTCAATCGACCTAACAACCATAGGTGATGCCAATGGATGCACATCGTTCATAGAAAATAGCTTTAAAACATTTTTTGTATATGTGGATTGATGAACAAATAATCCTTCAAGAAAAAGTTCAATTTGCAAACCAAGACAAAATATTGTCTTTCCTAACTCTTTCATCTCAAACTCATTTTCAAGTATTCTGCAGTTTTGTTGAGCTCTTCAAGAGTCCCTATTAAATTTAAATCATTAACATAAACTGCTATAATTGCAAATCTTATATCCGTTTTCTTTATGAAAATGCAAGGGCAGACATCATCATTTTTATATCCCTCCATTAACATATATTCTCTAAGACATCTATACCACATCCGTCTAGATTGTTTTAACCCTATAATGATCTTTACGATTTGATTTAAAACATATTCTTGGGACAATTCGCATTTGCTTCTGTCACTTTAAATCTTTCAGAGACTTTCATGTATATGTTACTATCAAGTGAACCACATAGATATGCAGTAACTACATCCATAAGGCGCATATCAAGTCTTTGTGACACATCCAAACTTATTAAGAATCTAAATGTTATAGTGTCCATTACTGGATAATAGATTTCTTCATAATCAATTCCTGGTCTTTGAGAGAACCCTTGTGCTACGAGTCTTGCTTTGTACTCCCTCCATTCCCTATTAATTGTCGTTTAGGAGATATCTAGGTATCCAAATTAATTGTCGTTTAAGGTTCTTTTATTAGTTGTCAACAATTTATTTCAATTATACCCTCAACATTTTCCTTTCTTTTCTTTATGATGTATTAGTGAGAGAGAGAGGAAAGTGGGGTAATATTGAAAGTTTAGGTGAAAATGACAACTTCCTTAATTTTCTCAAATTGTCTAAAGAGTCTTATATTTAAGAATGGAGAGAGTATCTCGTAATTTCATTTTTCTCGTTTCTCTTTCTTACAAATACCCATTTGTATCCTACATGGATAACATCTTCAGGAGTTCGAACTAAATGTCAAAACACTTTTCTTTGTTCCAAGGAATTCAACTCCATTTGTATGGCCTCTTTCCATTTAGGCAATTATCTCTATTTTTACAGTCTCCAACAAACTGTGGTTCAGGATCCTCATTTTTCATTACCTCAAGAGCCATATTAAATACGAAGATATTGCCTATGACAATATTTTCTCGCTCCCACAATTTATGAGATAATGAGCAATTTATTGAGATTTTATTATTTTTGGACACTTGTTGTTCTGCTAGAACTTTAATATTCTCATTTGTTTGATTAAATATTCCTTTAACTTATTCTTCTTGGTTGATTTTTCTCTTGTACCTTTCTCTTTCGAGGTACATAATCTTTTGAACCAGCTGGTCGACCACATTTTTGGCGTATATTAGATTCGTTGGATATAGCAATTTGTCCTATAGGAATATCAAATTTTGCAGGGACATTTTCGGCTGGTATATAAGATTTTGTCACATTTTTTTTGTGTTCACAAACTCATACGGGAGTTGATTTGCATCTTTTTGCAAATGAATAATCTTTTCAAATTTTTTTCGCAATGATTACTGCGGGAATCAAAGTGAGATAAAGTTGTTTCTTTCCATAAAAGATCATTATGTTTTTCGGGATGTAGTTTTGTCCCCCCCCCCTTTTGAAGTTGGGAATGTCATTTCATCAAAATGGCAATCTGCAAATCTTATCGTAAATAAATCACCCGTTAATATTTCTAAGTTCCGAATAGTAGATGGTGAATCATGCCAACATAAATTCCAAGTCTTCTTTGGGGACCCTTTTTGGTACGTTGTGGGGGTGAAATTGGTACTTGCACAACACAACCAAAAACTCGTAGGTGAGAAACATCGAATTCTCGACGAAAAATAAGTTGTAATGAGGAATAATTATGATATGCAGCTAGCCTTATTCAGACCAATGTTGCAACATGCAATATGGCATAACCCAACAAAAATCGGGAGTTTTGACCTTATAAGTAATGGTCTAGCATTGGAGTCGTTTTATAAAAGACTCTGCTAAACCATTTTGTGTATGGACATGAGCAACTGAATGTTTAACTTCAATCCCATTTGATAAACAATAATCGCCGAATGCTTGAGATCTAAACTCATCATCATTATCAAGACGAATTTTCTTAATTGTGTAATTTGGGAATTGAGCTCTTAATTTTATAATTTGAGCATGTCGTTTTGCAAATGTTGCCTTTCTAGTTGAAAGCAAGCAAACAAACATGGGACCATCTTGTTGAGGCATCAATTAAAACCATGAAATATCGAAATGGTCCATATGGTGGGTGTATTGGTCCACATTTATCTCCATGTATCCTTTCTAAAAACTTTGGAGATTCATTAGTTACCTTCATTCTGGAAGGTCTAATAACTAATTTGTCTTGTGAACATGCAACACATGGAAGATTATTTGGCAAAAGAATCTTCTGGATCTTTATGGATGCCCTTGTGTGTTGTTAATTATTCGAATTATCATTGTTGTTCCAGGATGTTCAAGTCGATCATGCCAAGGTATAAAACTTTTTTGTGTCAACGAACTTCTGATTCGTGACATTGTTTGATTCAATTGTTTTTATGTATACATAATGCATTCCAGATGGTAATGCTGGCAGTTTTCTATTATCTGCTTCTTTCTGGATAAAAACGATTTTATGTAAAGATACTCTTCACCAATTTCTTGCATAATCTCAATATGGTATCCATTGCAACAAATATCTTTAAAGTTAAGCAGATTTCTTTTGGATTTACTGAAATAGAGTGAATCACTTAAATAGAATATTTTTATCGTTTGGTTAAATAATACAAGCTGTTTCGGAGCCTTCAATTAACTTTGATGCACCTGATATTGTGTTAACATTATTTTCAGCTAATATTAACTTTTAAAAAAAAAAATACATTTTGTCTTGAAGAATGGTATGTGTAGTTGCACTATCAATAAGACAAATATGTCGATTCATGTATAAATATATAATAAAGTGAATTAATTGTTTTATTTCTAAATTTTTTTATTGAAGAACATTAAGATAATAAAAAAAACAACCAAATAATGAAATATTCCGAAATATAAAAAATTTAACAAACTTAAACGAAGTCTATCTATGAAAATAAATGAAAAATTATTCTATGTCTTCTAATATGTCACCACCAATTAAATGATCAATGTTTCCCTTTGGATCAACAAAAAAATCGGAGGTTTCCATATTTGCCACGTCAACTGGACAATCAAAATCATGAAAATTCACTTTCACCTTCCCTTTTCCTTGATTGATTTTTGATATAGGTCTACAAGATGTTTTGTCGTACGACAGGTACATGACCAATGCCCCTTCATGCCACATCTATAACAACTTTCTTCATGCTCCCTTTCAGGTGGGCATTATCTCTTTGTTGCTTTGTGTCTTTTGTTGTTGTGGCCTTGCCCATGGGTATATTCCAAAATGACAATGAGAGATGTTTAGATGGAAATAAGCGCATTTTAATGAGAAAAATGAAATAATCCCCAAAAAAACACATAATAATATACAACAAAAGAAGGAACAAAATCAACAAACTAAATATTTGAGAGACATCAGAAAAGAAGAATCAAAGAGAAATTTGAAGTAGGAACAATGAAAAGTTAGAGATGGCATTGATTTTCTTGTAGAATAGTAGTTTAATGATAGAAGTTTTTTTCTTCATGGAGGTGATTCTTATCATGTAACTTGGAATTAAAGAAGTAGAATTTAACTGAAATACTATATTAGATGACTAATTAGTAGAGAAATGGTGATGATAATAAGAGTTTTAAATTTTGAATAAAAAGATAAAGATAATATCGGTAGTAAAAAAAAGTAATAGTAATTGGTTACATTTTTCTTCTTCTTTGAACACACTTATTATTGATGTTTTAAAAGAAGAAAAAAAACAAAAGAAGGAAACAATAAAAGTATTAAGAAAATAATTGACACATTTTCTAATTCGGTAGTGATAATGTAAGAGCACAAATCTTCCTGCCAGAGCAAATTATATGTATGTGACAAAATTACCCTCTAGCATATCAATTAAAAATTTCAAATCTCTTTCCTATTTTCTCTCACTCCTAATTTCTCTCCTCTTTCCCAATCTACCTCTTATCCTCCAAATAATTCTTTTTTATTTTTTATTCTCTCTCATCCGTTCCTTCTCTATTTTTACAATAAAAAATTAATTTAATCATCTAATCATTATACATTTTTTCCATTTAATCCGTTCTGTTACAATAAAAAAAACCAATTTGATCATAATTACATTGAAACTTAATTTAGGATAATATCAATTTGCTCAAATTTGGCACACAATAGATATGTTAAAGGATAGATACTTTCTTAATATTGGCTATAGTCATTTTATGCTATAATATTTTTTTTCTCTGATGTCCCATTCAGAGTTGTCGTCTCTTCTGTCTCATCCAACTTTCGATAATCAACAAAAGAAGATTGAACCGTGGATAAAATAGGAGGGAGCAAAAGAGAAGTTAAAATAATGATATCAATGGTACATCGAAAAATAATAGTGCAAAGAAAGATGAGGGTGTAGAGTTTGACTCTTCAAAATACATGAAGATGGAGATAGAGAAAAGTTTCATGAGTTGGGGATAGAGAAGGAATGGAGGGGGAGAGAAAAAATAAAAAATAAATAAAGAATTAAATGGTAATAAGAGAAAAGATTGGAAAGATAAGAGAAGAAAATAAGAAATAGAGTAGAAATATTTAATTGATATGCTAGAAGGTTAGTTTTGTCACATACATATAAATTTCTCTTGCAGTAGGATTTGTGATCTGACATTATCATTACCCTTTCTAATTAATACTAAAAATCCCATATATGCATAAATTAAAATTTGAGACCAAACATCCTAATCTCCTAATCTTATCCGGTTCAATATAAAGATGATTTAAAATTTTAAAATTCAATAACAAAAGTAAAATTTAACCAACCAATTAGAATTTGATAAAATAACTAATCGATACAAAATTTAAGAAAATTACACGTAGGATTTTCTAGATTCTGAGATTACTTACAAATGAAACATGTCCTATAATATAAATATAGATAAATTTATAATATATGATGTGGTTATATTGATCTTCCTTCTAAAATTGAATGTCTAATTCTTTTTAAAATGAAATAGGAAAATGTTTGCTGGAAACTGAGGAAAAGTATGAATATATAAGTCTATAGAGTTATATTTGTTTAGTATACACTGAAGTTATTAATATAAAAGGGGGCAAAAAGCAATAGGCACACTTAAATTATTCTCGATTCTTTATTTTAACATATAAATTATTATTTGTGGTCTTTTGACACCCCAAACTACTCAAAGTTATCCAAACTAGCACAACTGTCCATTTTGAGCTTTATCTAGTGACGGAATAGTATCATGTGGGGAACATGTGACATTTTTAAGGGGTATTTTTGTCCACTCTTTACGGGGGTTAATGGTGTAACACATGTCCTTAGAACACATGTCATGAGAATAGTTTTATCCTGATGAACAGATGTCCTTGTATATGTAACACATGTCTGAAGGGATTCATGGGCGGAAACTCGTTCCAAACACCCATGGATCCTCCCCTGAAGGATCCGCTCATATGAAACAATTCGAAAACAGCAAGAAAACGACAAGGAAAAACTTACGGTTTTGGATTCGAAAGCTACTTCTTGAATGGAGGTTGGCGTTTCTTGGATGTATTCTTTGCCAGCGATTGACTTCCCTTTGCGGAATGTCCCTCTACCGGTATCCACGCGACCAAACGGGCAGCGATTGCTAGCTCTTCGTTTTTTCGGGTTTCGGGAATTAGAGAGAAAAAGGGAGAGACGAAACTATTTCGGCTTCTTGGGTATTTCGGTCGAAAGCATTGGAGTCTAGGGTTTCGGCCAAGAGTTTATTATATAGGGTGTGAGAGTTTGTTCCCGGAACTAACTCTCACGTCCTCAACTCCTCTCGGCAATGGGAGTCCTCAACTCCCACGTCCCCTTAGACTTCTCATGGTAGTGGGAGTCCTTATCGGATAATAACTCCCACGTAATCCCAGCTATAGGGTAAAATACCGAAATTGCCCCTATCTCTAATTCGAATAATAAACACTTTATTATTTCCAGAAAGACAAATGTCGGATACAATGAACCTAGACACATTCTAGATTCATTGAATCTGGACATAAAGCTCGTTAGCTCGTCTATGCGTGTGACCCGTAGGTTCATCTCACAATGGCAATGAAACCACACTTAGTAGTAGTGTGAGTCCATAAATCACAAGCGGTCCCTAGCAGGGACATTGTGACTACCCAAAGTGAATGAATATACAACGGAACCTAATATCAATCCACTATTTAATCCCTTTGTCTCGCGATATCCCTAATTAAGCATAAGGCATGGTGGTCGTCACCCTTATTAAGCTTAATTGTATTTATGCTCGATCTCCGAGTAGATCGCTTCGACAAATAGCATTTGATAACCACTTTATCAAATACATTTGAGCACGACCATGCATTTAAACGATCTTTCCCTATCGAGGGGCCCATGGATATCTCTCTCTAATAATAGAGAGGGACAAATTCCTTACAATGTCTCTCACATTCAAGCTATGATAGGACACTACATCCGATCATCAGTCGTATTGATTACTCGTTACAAGTAACGTCCGACTGAGTCAAAAGCGTGGCTCCATTCATACTAGAATCAATGAAGACACAAGGTCTAAGGATTCTAAAATAGTATTGAGGAAGTAATACTTATGACTTAAGACCATGAAGTATTACTTCTCCGACTGGATCACGTCCCAATACAATGTATCCCTATATATTGCATCTATGATGTGATTTGTATCCATTACACATGATCGATAGAAACAAGATCATCAATCAACAATCATACTAGTTTTATTTCATAGTAATTAAGCATTACATAAAACTAGGGACTACTAGAATAGTAATTACATAAGCTAATGAGTTTTACTATCAAATCACACATTTGATAATCAAAAGCAAAATTAACTATTCAATTAAATGCTCAAAAGATAACAAAACGCACAACATGTGCTAATGGTCCTAGGGCACTACTAACAATGTCTTACGTAACATGTGTCTGAAAATCACAACAGTTGTCCCCGCAAACAAAATCTTAGGTCGTTGAATTTTTTTTTCCAACGGTCCAAAACGACCAAAATTGTTCAGTATATACTGAATGTTGGTTGTTTTGCACCATAACCGAACCACATCAAAAGAGTTGTTTAGTATGTCATTTATTCCATAGAAAAATGACGAAAGTACCCATTGAAAATGCCACATGTTTCTAATGTGATGCTATTATATAACCAGATAACACCCAAAATAGACGATTGTGCTAATTTGGATAGCTCTGAATAGTTCACGTGTCAAAAAGCCACAAATAGTAATTTGAGTGTTAAAGTGGAGAATCTAGAATAATTTAGGTGTTCCTGTGACTTTTTGCCCTAAAAAAAATATACATATAAAATAATTATATTCATGATTTGTTAACAAATGACATACACAAATACATAGACTAGTTTTCTGAAATAAATTTGGTAAGACAAATGAAAGATGTTTAGTTATATTAAAATTTTTAATGAGTGTTAGTTTTCATTTTTGAATCAGAAAAAAGAAAAAAGAAAATTCAGAAGACAAAGAAAAAATAAAGTTCTTAGAAATTTAAAATCCAAATCTCCACATATAATTAGAGGAACTAAAAATAACAAATTAACGGCTAGCACAACGACTCAGCGAATAACATGCAAGCGGAGAGTCGTGAGTTCTCTTTTTGCAACAGACCGAAAAGTGGACTTTATTCTAAATTATTCAGGTCCGTGCATCTCATCTGGCTGGAGCAGGGGGCTCGTGCGGCTCGGCTTTGGTTTTCCTGGTCTAAACCATTTTTTTTCCCTTTAATTTTCTTATTTTAAAAAAAATTCCCTGACTCGACAATTCGTCACTAAATGTCACTTTTCTTGAAGAACTTTTGTCACAAAAGAATTTTCTTAACGAAATTGTTTGTCATCATCATACTTGTTGAGACTGAATTTTGTTTTTGTCATGAAATACTTTTTGCGACACGACGGCCTATCTGTGATGACTTTGGTTGCGAAATATTTTTGTCACTAAAGGTTTTTCGTGACAAAATTTTGTACCTTTCGTGATGAACACATTCGTCACTAAAGGTCTTTTTTTGTTCCTTTAGGTGTTGAGGAGGAAGGCAAGAGGCAGAAGAAATCGGAGTCAGCGGAGCAACAAAGAAGCAGGGAGGAGCGGCAGAAGCCAGTTGGTGGTGACGAGCAAGAGGGAAGAAAAGGATTTTGAGATTTCTTTGAAATTTTCTTTTTCCTTTTTTATGAAAGATGTTTTCTTTTTGCTGATTATCGAAGATGTGGACTTTTTGGTTTTTTTTCTCTCTTTTCCGTAAGGAAATATGTAAGCTTTGTTTTCACGTTTCTCTTTTTTTAGTAAGGAAAAATGTGGTTTTTTTTTTATATCATCTAAAAAAGGAAAATTTTATTGATGCAAATTGTCTTTTGTTTTTTCAAGATAACTAAAAAGAAGATAACTATACTTTCTTTTGAAGAAGAAGAAATAAGAAAATTATGCTGGGAAATCAACCTATTTAGTCCTTCAGAAATTTTTGTTTAACCCGTATAGTCAATAATGTTTAATTCCATCTTATTTAGTCCCCCAAATTTTTTTTATTTGCACGTATAGGCCCCAGTGTTTAATTTCAGTCTGTAAAGTCTCTTATCTAGTTACGGGATGCGTATAGAGATTCCACCATATCTTATACGGCGGACTTAGGACAAATGTGTTCCTCCGAATTAGGGCAATAGAATTTGGGATTTCCTTTTTATAACCATTTTTTTACTGATTTTTTTTTATGTTTTAAATTTTATAGATTGAAACTAACCAGTATGCCCCCCGCTAATTAAGCACGTGGATGGCATGAATTTTGGGATGCCCTGATTCAATAGCAAAAGAGGTGGTGGAACCTCAGATATGCAGCCCGTAAATAGATAAGGGACTTTACAGTCCGAAATTAAACATTGGGGACTATACATGCGAAACAAAAATTTATGGGGGACAAAATAGACTGAAATTAAACATTAGGGACTATACTGACTAAACAAAAAATTTCGGAGGACTAAATAGGCTGATTTCCCAATTATGCTTGGATGTATATGTTATTGTATTTTATTTTATAGTTAGATAATTACCTTTAGCTATACATTCTTCAAGATAACGATATTTATTTTCCTAAGAAGAGATACTTAAACTTAGATACAAATTTGAAAGATAATTACACTTCAAAAAGTAATTATCTATTAAGTAAAATAAATTCGCGACAATATTTCTTTTTAAATCTATTAGAGGAATTATGTAAAAACAAAACAAAAAAGTGTTGATTTTTCAGTTATTTCTCACAATTCTTCTTTTATTTTTTGGTGGAAATTGGATTATTTTGTTATTTTTACAATTCATTTCCCTAATATTTTATGTTTGCTTTCACTGCCCAACATCAAATTTTTACCCTTTATTTAACAACTTGTCAATCACAACTCTCTGTGATCTTGATTTCATTCTGCTTCTTCTAGCTAGTCTTCTAGATTAGACTTCATTTCTTTATATTGAAAGACAAAGGCCAAATTTGTAGTTATGATAGTGAAATTTTCGCCGACAAAGTCACAGAAATATGACATTTGTAAGGTTTCTTTGTGAAATATAAGTATCTTTTGATAATGAAATAAATAAAATCTCTCAATATATACATAAATAATTTTTTACTTTTTTTGTCAGTAAAATTTTATTTTAACTATTATATACATAAAGTATTTTCGAACTACTATTTTTATTAAATTAGTGTGAAATTTATGGTTTTCTGCAACTTTTAATCGCATGTTCTGCACATATTCACAGGGTTAAAGACTTAAATTGACAAAAATACCATTAAGACTGGCAAATATATACAGAACACGTGTTTAATATTACTTGAAAATCACTAATTTTACACTATTTTGACAAAAATAGTAGTTCAACAATAATTTATGTATAAAAAAATTAAAATAAAATTTTACTAAAAAAAGAGAAAATTAAAAATTATTTATGTATAAAGGGTGATTTTCTCTAATAAAATATAGGTAGAAACAGGGTAGAACAGGTGGACTAATAGTGAAAAAACATCCAAATTAACTACACTGTTCTGCATTTTGAAAACACATTTGGCTCTCTGCAATAAATTGATTTTTCAAGCTTAGCAGGATATTTGAGTCATACTACATGAAATTTCCATCCGTTTCCTACATTAAATAATTTTTTTCAAATGCAAAAATTAATCACTGTTCATTTTGGATTTCTCTTCCAAATAATTGGATGGAAAAAGAACTTTCGAAAAAGTTTGGTGACAAAATTACAACACATTAGACCCCGCCAATTTTATTAAATCTGTTTCGATTTTCGGGTTAGACAATTCGACCATTGGATTTTACCAGGTTGAACAAAAGAAGCATGTTTTTATCTTTATCGATTTTGGGGCCAAATCGGTAGGGACGATTCTAGGGGGCAGAGGGATTTTTTAAAATACTACTAAATATAGTAATATATATTATTTTTTATATGTAGTTCAAATTTTTTTATCAAGTTGCCCCCCAAAATACAATTCCTGACTTCGTCCCTGCAAATCGGACCGCGAAGCATGCTGGTCGGTCCGTGCCGAGTTTCAAAATCTTGCGTTGTAATAGAATGTGATGGAATCCCTTTACATGTGAAGTCACTTTCTACTCGGAATGAACTCGAAATCCTCCTTCCATTCTAGTGTTTGGAAGGCAAAGCCAAAATGAAATTTTGATTCTTTTTCTATGTTTGGTGAACCTATATTTCAATGTCATAATGGAATATAATTAAATATAATATGACTTAAATGTCATGGTATCATATATTGACACAAATGCCTAATTAAACATATCATTTACAAAATCTTACTTGAATAACATTGATATTATATATCAAACATATATTTTAAAAATGCAACTTAATTATATTGAAACATAATATATATCAAAATATCAACATAATAATTAAAATAACTTTATTTTGAAATAAAATTAAAAATTACCACCACAAAAATTATTTTTTATGGAATTATCATTTATGAAAGTCTACTAAGAGAAATAAAATATTTATGACCAAATAAGTATATATGTAGCAATGTAATATGAACGTTATAATTAATTAAAATAAGAATATAATGACCATTTACTATTAATATAAGAGTCATTCCATATGTTTTGATTAGGAATGGCCTTACGCGATTCTTCCCATAATCTACATTCCCATGGAATAAACTTTTCAACTTTAACAAATTAAACACTATAATAAATGAGAAGTTAGAAAAGTAAATTTGTTTTCATTCTATTCCAACATACAAAAATATGTCGTTCAATACCCTCTTGGATAGAAATTGATCTCATTCGATTCTAGAACATTAAATATAATAACTTTGAAAATTGAAGAAGTAAAAATTCACAAACAATATACCGTCTGAGAATATAAAGAGAAGAAACAAATAGAAGATAGATTGAATCATTCAAAAAGAAAACCCGAGATCGTATATTTACTTTTTTTTAAAATGAAAAATTATATATTTATTTAGGGGTAGACTACCCACCCACCCCCAATAGATTAAGTTCACACCCTTCCCTCATTTTTTTTCTCTCTCCTCTCAATATAATTCTCAAATACTCTCAACTCCCAAGCATTATCATCTGCTACAGCCGCCAGAAATCGACGGAACTGCCACCGCCGCCGCCCACCCCACTCACTGGATTCCGGCAATTTTTTTTTATTTTTTTTTGAGCTAATCGGACTAGATCCACCACAAAATATCATTTTAAAAAATTTGGAGCAAAAAAAATTCCAACAAAATTCCGGCTAAATAGACTCCGACAATTGTGGTTATTTGGAAGACATTGATTTTGAGTTAAATACTTACCTATATTTTCTTATTGTTTTAATAATATTTATTTTTTTCCCGAAAAAAAAAACGTGTTTAAACTGAAAAAAAAAAGTGGAAAAAACTCACCAGACGGAAGAAAACTGTACTGGAAATGCGCCTATTTTTTCATTTTGGATTTTTTTTTTTTGCAGAATATTAGATTTAATTGGAAAAAAATTCAAAAAATAGGCGCATGTCATCATGCGGTGGATGACGGTCACTGAATGTTCATGCGCCTGGGGTGACGTCACCCACCTCATGATGACGCATCATGCTCCTATTTTTTTAATTTTTTTCTTCAGAATATTAGATTTAATCTTGGGAAAAAAATAGGCAAATGATGACGTTACCCACCGCATGATGACGTCATCATGCGCCTATTTTTTGAATATTTTTTTTGTGTGCAGAATATCCTAATTTTTTTATGAGTTTTGATAAAAAAAAAGTTCAAAAAAAATTCCAAGTATTTTCTTTGTATTTAGGTTTCAACAATTAGGCTATGTTGTTTCTTTGCACATTAATACATCTAAATAATCATAAATTCTTACAAACTTAAATAAAATCTTAATAAATTACAAATTTAAAGTCTTAAAAAAATACGAATTGAAAGTTTTAATAACATACACGTCTAAGTAAAATACAAGTCCTAATTATGCGTTTTCATCATCCTGCGCTTGACCTGTCTGGTGCACCTAACGAATATTTTCTTTAAATAAAATACAAAAGTGCTCATATATGTTCATATTTTTTAAATCAACTTTCTCAGACATATACTTTGAGGCAAATGGTTGCATAGAATTCTAATTATAATGGTGATAGAAAATACTAAATTAAGAGTTTAATTTGCTCTTTTCTTTGTAAAATATATATTTTGTGGGCCCTACATTACTTGGTTTGAACATTATATTCAGTATAGGGACTAAAAATCCCCCGTATCAGGCCAATTTTCCTCATTATCAGGAAATTCTTCTAGATCACTATCGGGTCTCTCTGAACTTTAAACCTAAAATAAATACAAAACAAAAGATTTCTTAGAAAATAAAAACTGCACAAAATACTAATATTAATAAAAAAATTCATCGCTTATTTGTTTAAGACTTTCAATTCTTATTTTATTAAGACTTCAAATTTGTAATTTATTAAGATTTTATTTAAGTTTGTAAGAATTATTGATTAATTAGATGTATTAATGTGAAAAGAAACAACATACCCTAATTGTTGAAACCTAAATACAAAGAAAATACTTGGAATATTTTTTGCACTTTTGTTTTATTTTTTATCAAAACTCATAAAAAAAATTAGGATATTCTGCAAAAAAAAAAAAAAAATCAAAAAATCAAAAAATAGGCGCATGATGACGTCATCATGGGGTGGATGACGTCACCGCATGTTCTCGCGCATGGGGTGACGTCACCCACCACGTGATGACATCATCATGCGCCTATTTTTTGAATTTTTTTCAAAATTAAATCGCAAATCTAATATTTTGCGAAAAAATATATTCTCAAAATAGGCGCATGATGACGTCACCCCATGCGGTGACGTCATCCACCGAATGATGACGTCATCACGTAGTCATGCTTTCGCCGAGTCCATTTTCGATGCACGCTTTTCTCCGTCTCTGTGAGTTTTTTTCCATTTTTTCAGTTTAAACATGTTTTTTATTTACCGAAAAAAATAAATATTATTAAAAAAAAATAAGAAACATATAGGTAAGTATTTACCTCAAAATCAATGTCTTACAAATAACCACAATCGTCGGAGTCCATTTAGCCGGAATTTGTTTTTTGCCTCAAATTTTTTTTAAATTGATATTTTATGGTGGATCTAGTCTGATTAGCTCAAAAAAAAATTACCGGAATCCGGTGACCGGAGACTCCGGTAGTCGGCGGCAGAGTGCGCTTTCCAACGGCGGTAGGAAAAAATATTGGGTGAGACTTGAGAGTTTTTGAGAGGAAAAATTGAAAGGAGAGAGAAAGAAATAGGAAAAATGAGGGAAGGGGAAGGGGAAGGGAGTAAACTTAATCTAAGGGAATAGTGCCCATGTTTATTTAATAGACATTCTATTTATAATATGATTTTGCTTACCATAGAAAATGTTTGTTTATAAAGAAGTAAAATCTGAAATATGTAGAGACATAAATGTGCTGTTATCTTCCTATGCACTTTTCCTTGGAATCATGTATTGCTCCAAATCTAAACTGGCCTTACATGTCCACATCCATGTTGTCACATTTATATAATGTGATCTTTTTTTGGTTTTTTGCTAAGTTTATATAATGTGATCTTTATAAGATATCTATTAAGCAATAATTGACTCAACAGAGGTGAAGTCCAAACTTTTAAAATTAGACAGCAAAACAAGATAGGCCAGGGACGAAGACAATGGACGGGAGGGGCAGTCGCTTTCGAGTTTTTTTAAAATTTTTACTAGATATAGTAAATTTTGTATGTAATTCGGAATATTTGATCAAATTTGCCCCTTAACATTTTTGTTTTCAATTTGTATATGTAGTTTAACATACTGTTGTAATTTTTCGTCCCAATCTAAAAGTCATTACTTTGTCCATGAGATAGGCCAAGATGATAAAGTCATACACTTTCTTTTCAATGGCTATCACTTAAAAATTGTGATGGCAAGGGTCTTGGCCCCCCATTGCTTGTAGAAACTGTCAACTAGGCACGTTGTTCTGCAAACTGGGGATAAATAATTAATTGTGGCACCATCATATATACGTTTTTCTTTTACGGTACTAATAAATCTCAATTATTATTATTATTATTATTATTTGTTTATTTGTCAAAGCTATTTCTTCAAAGGAAAAAAAAACTAGCTATTATTTTGTTGGAAATATCTATTATCCTTGTTTCTAAACTTTGTCATCCAAGGTTTGATAATTAACCAATACGTAATAAGAAAAATATATATTTCAATATTCTAACGTTTGATCATTAAAAGGTTTACTAATTATAAAGTCACTAATTTAAGTTACTCAGGAAGAATTTTTCTGTCGTATTATTATATTTATCTTGAGAATATCTCAATCAAATTAGTCGGCAACCAGATCACTGGTTTTAAAAATAAAAGTACCATTTATATCTTACCAATAATAACCATATGTAGACTCAATAGAACCCACATTGAAATCATACACTTTCATTACAATGGCAATCACTGAATATCACTATTTTGAAACTTTCCCAATCTTTACCTTTTTCTTGATTCTACTTTGTTACTATTTGATTAAGTTCTTCCAAAGAAAGAAGTCTTTTGTACCCATAAACTGGCCAGTATTGGGAATGATCCCAGATCTCCTTCTTAATTCTTGTCGTGTCCATGATTTTGCAACAGATATTCTTCAAGAATCAGGTGGAACATTCAAGCTCAAAGGCCCTTTGTTTTGTAATCTTGATATGGTTGTCACAAGTGATCCTGCAAATATTCATCATATTCTCAGCAAAAACTTCTTGAATTATCCTAAGGGTCAAGAATTTCGCAAAATCTTCGATATTTTAGGAAATGGGATATTCAATTCCGATTCTGAATTATGGGAAGTTCATAGAAAAGTTACTATGTCACTAATGAAACAGGGGAGTTTTCAGAAATTGTTAGAAAGAACAGTTTGGGGGAAGATTGAAAATGGGCTAATCCCAGTTCTTGATCATTTTCTTGAAAAGGGAGGAAATTTTGATTTACAAGATATATTTCAAAGGTTCACATTTGATAGTATTTCAAAATTGATTCTTGATTATGACCCTCAAAGCTTATCTATTACTTTACCATATGTTCCATGTGAAAAGGCATTTAATGATACTGTTGGAGCCATTTTATATAGGCATATTTTGCCTGAAAGCATTTGGAGATTGCAAAAATTGCTTGGAATTGGGAAAGAGAAAAAACTGAGTAAAGCTTGGGAGGCTTTTGATGAGTTCATCTACTCTGTTCTTGAATTGAAGCGTGAATGGTTGACAAGTAACGATAATTCGGAGGAGTTTAATTTTATTACAGCTTTTACAGAGGCACACAAAGAGAAGAACTCTGCTGATTTCGGTGATTTGAAGGTTTTTCTAAGAGACACCATGATTAATTTGATGTTTGCAGGTAAGGACGGATCTAAGAGGGTCGAAGATTGGCAGTCGCCCCAAAAACTGATCTATTAATTTTTTTTTATTAAATGTTATAAAAAATCTTACTTTCTGGCACTAAAAGAATATGTAAAATTTATTATATTTTTATAAAGTATATTCTTACGTATAAATTTTTTTTATTCTGTCTGTGATGGCAGGTAGAGATACAACAAGTACTGGACTAACTTGGTTGTTTTGGCTCCTCGTTACGAACCCTTCAGTGGACAAGAAGGTGAGAGAGGAGATTGAATCTGTATTGCAAAACAAAGATGGGAAAGAATGGAATTTTTTCACAGTAGAAGAGTCGCGTAAACTCGTCTACCTCCACGGTGCTATCTGCGAGGCTCTCCGACTATTCCCTCCAGTGGCATTGGAGCATAAAGCTCCTGTTAAGCCGGACTTTTCTTCCGAGTGGACTAGAGATCGATGCAAATACAAGATTGATACTATCTTTCTATTCAATGGGAAGAATGGAGTCGATATGGGGCGAAGATTGCTTGGAATTTAAGCCGGAGAGGTGGATTTCTAATAGCGGACACGTTAAACATGAGCCGTCGTACAACTTTCCAGCGTTCAATGCCGGACCGAGGACTTGTCTAGGTAAAGAGATGGCTTTTATTCAAATGAAAATGGTTGCAGCTACGATTATTTCAAATTACAGAATTGAAATGGTTGAAGGTCATCCAATTGCTCCAAGTGATTCTATTATACTTCAGATGAAACATGGATTTCTAGTCAAGATTTCCAAAATAAATCAGATCTTTTAGTTTATTTATGATTATTATAAATTAACTGTACTTGTAAGAAATGTGAATTAATAAACAGGAAGTGGTCATTCTTACTTCCTTATGAATTTGAATAAATTACTTAGCAAAAAAATAGAATTAATTGTTTTTTTTTCTTTTTCATTTTTTAAAAAAAAAGGATTTTATCGTCTTTCGAAGAAAAATCTTGTTTTACTTACTACAAGGGAATAAGCATCAAGATGACAACAACTTTATGAAATGAGCTATTGAATTATTTGTACGAGGGAAAATTATAAAATCATCATTAATAAATCCCTATGTCCTCTTCCTTTTCTTTTTACTAACATGTATTGTCACGTCCTATTAACTAACGATGACAAACGGGTTAATCCAGCGGATTCGGTACAAGGGAACAGTTGCGGGACGGGGTTGACCAATGGGGCGAGGCGGGCTGGGTCTAACTCGGAAAATACCGGACCCAATTCTCCCTACTTGGAAAACTCGCACCGTGCGGGCTGGGTCTTAGGTCTCGGGTGGGCCATGTGGATTGTGTGGGTTGAACGGGTCTTGGGCATGAGAGTGCAACATAATTAAATTTGTTATGTCAAAATAAATAATCCGAAGCTACTTTAATTATTTAGACCCGTCTTATATACCAAGTAAAATATTTCGGAATTATTCTATATAGGATGGTGGTTTACATTTATTATTTACTTTTCTCATCTGAGATTGATGTACTATTTTACCAGGCAAATACATAATATCTTACCAATATCAGTTAAGGATGACGATGTTGGATCTTGCATTATTTGAAATTTATTTTACTTAAATCAAGGAGATCTATGTAAAATGTATACATAAAATATATTTACTTCAAGATGTTAGACATTGAATTTGACAGCACATAAGCAGTTTTTTTTTATTCAAGCATTATAAGGGGTTTGATCTTAGAATGTCCATGAATTTTCATAATGGTCTACACATGGTCATACAATTTTTGGACAAAACTTTTTAGCCAAGACAGATTTTTTAAATCCGTCCTAAAATGAGGACGGATTCCACAAATTCATCCTAGACTGATGTGGACTAAATTTCAACATGGCTGTCCACATTAGCTCAGGACGGATTTGTGAAATCCATCCTTAATCCAGGACGAATTTCACAATTTGTCTTGAAGAAATCCTAATCATACCCTAACTAACATTGGTTTGAGGATGGAATCCTCCTCAATCTTTGATCAAATTTATGTACCATACAATACAAGTGATAAAATTTTCGGATTTCAACGGGATTTTGTTACCCTCTATTTATACAAACCAAAATCTTCTTCAAAACGCATCCCAACTTCTCTCTATTACAAAATTCCATATAACTTTCCCCCAGTTACTCTCAATACTAAATATACACAATGAACAGCGAAATGGATTCAACACTTGAAGATTATTTCATACACCAGTTTAAAATTGTTGTCAAACATCTGGAAGAATGGGAATATCTTATGTTTAAAATGTGATTTTTTTTAGTTGTTATATGTTATCACTTCTCTTATACAATTTGTATTATGTAGCGTATACCATCAAGGTTTACAAAGTTGTTGGAGAAAACTGGGTTCGGGGTACCACATTGTTTCTACCTGAAGGATATCATTGGTAATCAATGGTATGTTTACGTAACCTAAGAAGAAGGCAAGTACTACCTCGACCACGGTTTACAACAATTTCAAGGTGAAAACAATGTTCGGCCAACTTGAAGGGTGAATTATCATACCCCTCCGATGTAGCTTTATTTCGCATGAGTTTTGGAGTAATTGTTGACGATTGACGAAAGGAACACGAATTATAAAGCAGTATAGTTGATATTCTAAAAATATTGTATGTATAACATGTATTATAATTTTTTGGATGTAAATTTTTCATGTATAAAGTGGATATGTCGTAACTACATCAAGTAGCGTGTTAGACAAGAGCTCGGAATACCCGAGGTACCACACATGCGAGATTTCCGCGGAAACAAAATGTCACTCCGCGTGGGAAAGACGGAGATGATTACTATTTTGAAGGGTTGTCTGCTTTTATTGAGTTTGCGACATTGAACCCTGTTGACTATGTACAATTCCATCCAGTAACTTACGATATCCAGTAATTTTCACTTTCATAGGCAACCATGTGGGGATGTGGGTTTAACATTTAATTTGCCACCTTTCAGTCACTCCACTTTATACCAATATCATTCACACAATGAATTGATTTTCTCACATGATATATATCATCGTGAAACTTGCACAACCTATTTCGTGATAATCTCAATAACATTCAAAACTGAGCGGTTTAACCTACAATAAAATTGGCTAAAAAATATCCTGACAACACTTTAAGTACAATTCCATTTTATTTTTTAATTTTTAATTTTTTTACCTCACCGGAGGAGGAGGACGCCTCACCATAGGGAGAAGAATTATTGCCCCACTAAGGGGAGATACAGGAATCGATCGCGAGACCTCTCGACCCGTGTCCAGGTAGCCTTACCACTTTAGCAACCCGATTCCTATATTACAATTCCATTTTAAATATACAAACCAATTCTCCTACATTTTAATCCTTGTAGTTAATACGTGAATGATTGATTTCTCAATCTCTGATAAAATTAGTTTAAAAGTTCAAGCACACCCTTCGGGAAAAGAAAATTAAGAATTATTTTTTCCTATAAATTGTACTTTTGATTTGCCAAATATTTTCATGATCCATATGGATTTTCATAAAACTAAGAACATCCGCCATATTTAAATTTTCATCAAATAAAAAATTATATAGAGTACTGTGGTATTTTAGCAAATGAAGAAACAATAGAAGGATATAGTAACTTTCATAAACTTTTCGAAGGATAATTCTTCAACTTTTGGGTATAAGAAAAATGAGTCATCTGATAGTTAGTTAAAGTGAGGATTAAATGTTATAGGTTGCTCCTCTGCCCATTTATTTGTCCATATTTTTTTTATATGTGTCGAAAAATTTGTCTGATTTCTAAGTAAAGTATTAACTAATAATGTGTTTTATAATCTACCCGTGCATTGACTGTTTGAGAGAAGAATAGTAAGAAAAAGATAGAATTAAGTTGATAGTAAAAAGTATTATTGAATCTTTGAAAATTTTATCATGTTATACTATGAAGTTTGGTAAAGTTTTAATTTCTGTGGAAAATGTAAAGTAAACAGATAATTTAAATTAAAAAATTAGTGCGAAACGCAAAAACTTCTGTTCGTGGGGAACAAAAGTACAAAAGTTGAGCGTCGGGAATTTTTTTGATGGCTGAGATCTTTTTGCGTGAACATCTGTTGCGATTTTTAGAACACTTGTTGCACTAAAATATGTATTACATTCCTTATGACAAGTGTTCAACGGGAGACAATACATGTTTAAAGCGATGCAACACCTGTTCAAAGAGATATAATACTTACTCAACTTTGTTCCGTACGTGTAGAATTTTTAGTATAATTAGGGACGGATAGAGTATATTTTGTGATTCAAAAGCTTTTAAAAACACGAAGGTTTATTATATAGTAATTCAGATCAACCTCAAGGGTATAATTGTACTTACTCAAAAATTAATAATGGGCTTACCTGCCATGATGAAAGACCAATTAAGAGAGACTAGAAGATACTCCCTCTTTTCTTACATGTAGCAAAAATTAAGATATTTTTGTAATTAAAATATTAATATTAATTTTTTAAATATTACTTGTATACTACTAATTTTATTTAAGAGAATAATATTAATATTTTAATTAAAAGGATCATCTTAATTTTTTATTTATTAATTTTCGTAAATCATATATTTACGAATAGAGCTATACATAACTACCCATACCATGTTTCATGTTTGTTGGGCTCTATAGAAATTATTCATTCCCAAAGGGCCTAATAAACAAACGGATTGATATATCTCTTCTGGATTGGTCTTCTCGATTAGGCCTCAGGAAGTATTAATTAGACGGTTATTGTGGCACATTATTTTGAAATATCTCATAAGCAAATCTAAAAAATCTTGTTGTACGAAATAAAAATCAATAAAACATGTTTGTTTATAAGCTACTAATAGCTTTTGGCTTAAAAGCAGCTTCAATCGAAATGTTCAATTAGCACAACGTATAACTTAAAATCAATAAAAAAAATTTAATTTGAAAAAACACTCTAAAGGTGTTGTTTAAGAATAGTTTATGTTAAAATTAATTTTTTTAACTAAAAAATTGTAACACATGTTAGGTTAAATACAATATAATCATATAATTTTTTTCTTGTCTTATTTATCTAACAGTTAATTCAATTTTTTTTTTTTCATTTTTTCCAGCACATTAGAACAATTCAATGTATACGAGATTATAAAAGTATAATTTTTTTTGCAGCTTGCGGAAAAAAAAATCCAGAAATAGAGAACAAGAATAGAAATAATCAAAGCTCACAAAGTAGATAAACTCATAATTCCTTTTATACTTTCGAGATCCGAAGTAAATATTAAAAAAAAATTGTGTCTTCCATTTAAAAAAACCAAGCTCCAATAGCCATATAAAAAGTGTCTTCCCTAACTTGCCAATATCCAATGTCATTATCTTTAGATTGAAAAACAACAGTAAAAAATAAGCGTTTCAAAGGTGCAAATTGATATGATAAAAATTGCGAATAAAAGAATTTTCTGAAATGAGAATCCATTTTTTTTTGTAGTTCATGTTTGGGCTAATTTGAAACATTTTAAAAACGGGATTATTTTATCCCTGAGTATTTATGATAAATTAATTTTTCAGCCCGGCAAAGTGATTTAAACTCGGATAGAATTGAGATTTTGAAGAAGACGAAGGAATTGAAGAAAGAAAGAATTAATTTCTCTGGCCAATGAGACACGTACTAAGCTTTCCGATTCCATTATCCATTTTTTACTTGATTCTATTAATTAAAAAGGGTGAACAAAAATTATAGGGTAAAAAGTGCCCACGCCCCTACATTATCTCGAATTTTGGTTTTTGACCCTCAACTAAAAAATGTCAATTGCTTGACCCTGAACTTTTTTAAAGTATCAATGGTTCCCCTTCAATCCAATTTCTCCGTTAAATAATAACTGAAGGTACATATGTGACACTTACATGATAAAATTGGGGCAAATTTGACAAAAATAAATTAATCTTTAAAAAAATTAATTAGAAAATGGAAAACCCTCCCAAATCTTTTGAACCATCCCTAATTTTTTTAACATCCTAAAATTAAAAAAATCCTAAATCCTTGAAAAGAATATGTGATCTCCCATTGGAAATTGATTCAAGAAATCTTGATAAATGAGTAAATACTATTTTCAATTTCTGGTAATTTTTTTTATAGAAGTCATGCGTAGATTGTTATGGGATACGATGAAGACATTGAATATCTTTTTTTTGCTCAAAACTAAGTTAAAAAACTCAGTATAATTAGTTACACCTTTCATGGAGCTTAACACAATTCCATGAAAGTCATCCTTAAGTTATTTAGCAAAAAAAAAAAATATGCTTAAGTTGTCACTGGGAAATTTGTAAGATTTTCATTTCAGAAAGAAGTGAGATTTCACTAGACATGAAATAAAGAAGAAATTAGGGAGAGATTTATGGCTAACCTCAATTTTCTAAATTTTTTTTTATGGTTAATTTATTTTTGCCCAATACGCCTCCATTTTTATCATGTGAGTGTCAAATGGCACCTTCCGTTATTATTTAACGGAGAAATTGGATGGAAGGGGAAACATTGATCCTTCAAGAAAGTTCAGGGTCAAGCACTTGATGTTTTTTAGTTGAGGATCAAAAACCAAAATTCGAGATAATTTAGGGGGCGTGGCACTTTTTACCCAAA
Organism: Vinca minor; assembly: GCA_026122235.1. NCBI lineage: Eukaryota > Viridiplantae > Streptophyta > Magnoliopsida > Gentianales > Apocynaceae > Vinca > Vinca minor. The sequence goes on from JAOCZM010000220.1 coordinate 139,793, forward strand.
ATTATATAAACAGAAAGTTGTCATTCTTACTTCCTTAGAATTTGATTTTTTTTTACTTAGCAAAAATAGATTTTTAGAATTTTTATTTTATTTTTTGCTGTTATCTAAATGAATTGGATATCCATGAGGGGCTGAGGGAGAACTGGAGCTTCCATAACCTTGTTGTAGAGTTTTTTTTTTTCCTTTTTCAATTTTTTTTTTAAAAAAGATTTTATTGCCTTTTGCAGAAAATCTTGTTTTATTTACTAGTTACTACAAGGGAATAAGCATCAAGATGATAACAGCTTAATGAAACGAGCTATTGAATTATTTTACGAGGTAAAATTATAAAATAATCTTTAATAAATCTCTCTATCCTCTTCATTTTCTTTTTACTCGCAATATTGTCACGGCCTGAACATGAGAACACAACATAATGAAATTTATTATGCCAAAATGAATAATCCGAATTTAATATAAGTATTTACACTTATCTTATATACCAATCAAATATTTCGGAATTATTCTATATAGGATGGGGACTTACATTTATTATTTACTTTTCTCATCTGAAATTGATGTACTATTTTACTAGGCAAATACATAATATGGTCACAATATCAGTTAATGATGTCAATGTTGGATCTTGTATTATTTGAAATTTATTTTACTTGAATCAAAGAGATCTATGTAAAATGTATACAGAAAATATATTTACTTCAAGATGTAAGACATTGACTTTGACGGCCCATAAGCAGTTTTTCTTCTTAATTTAATTTAATTTTTTTATGGGTGAATAGGACTTGAACATAATGGAAGGACAAAGAAATTTTGAGAAAGCTAACGTCTAGAGCTGTCCTCTAACTACAACGATGGCGTGACATCAAATTAAACTTTTTAAAAAGGATAATGCTTGAACTTTTGGGTATAAGAAAAAATGTGTCATCTGATAGTTAATTAAATGAGGATTAAATGTTACTCCATCCATTCATAAATATAAGACTCTTTAGACAATTTAAAAAAATTAAAAAACTTGTCATTTTCATCGAAAGTTTCAGTATTACCCATCTCTCGCACTTCTATAGCATAAAAAAAAGGAAAAAATAAGAATGACAGAGGCCGCAAATAAAATAAATATAGAGGGTATAATTGGAATAAATTGTTGACAATTAATAAAAGAGCCTTAAACGATAATTAATGTATATACTTAAAAATCTCCTAAACGACAATTAAATGAGAATTGAGGGAGCATATGTTGCTCATATGTCCCCATTTATTTCTCCTTGTTTTTTTTTTATATGTATCAAAATATTTGCCTGTTTTCTAATCAAAGAGCTAATTAATAATGTGTTCTTCAAATCTATCTATGTATTAACTATTGGAGAGAAGAATAGTGAAAAAAATAAATAGAAATAAGTTGATTGTAAAAAGTATATATGATCATCTTTGAAATTTTGTCATATTATGCTATAAAATTTGGTAAAGTCTTAATTTATGTGCAAAACATAAAATAAACAAATAATTTGAATTAAAAAATTAGCGCGGAACGCAAAAACTTGTGTTTGTGGAGATCAAAAGTTGACCGTCGAAAACAAATTAGATGGTTGAAATTTTTTTGCGCGAACCCTATTGCACTAAAATAGGCGTTACATTTCTTTAGACAAGTGTTTATCAGTTTGAGAAAAATATTCAAAGAGGTGAAATAACTGTTTGAAAGAATGTAACACATGTTCAACTGTGTTTCGTACAGGTAGAATTTTGGAGTTCTGTACTGGAACGGGAATGAATAATTAGGGACGGAGTATGTGTTTGTTATTTAAACGCTTTTAAAAATACGAAGGTTTATTATATAGTAATTCAGATAAACCTCAAGGGTACAATTGTAGTAACCCAAAATTAATAATGGGCTTACCTAGGCCATGCCATGTTTGTTGGGCTCTAAAACAATTATGGGTGAGTTTGGCATGGACCGATTCCAATGGGACATAACTCACACCCCTCTTACATAAATTGAGGCAGAACCCACCTGCATGGTAGGTCTCACTTGAAATTATGTGAGTAGTGTCCCATTGGGACCGATCCATGAAGGGAATTTCCAGAAATTATTCATTCCCCAAAGGGGCTAATAAACAAACGGATTGATATATCTCTTCTGGATTGGGCTTCTCGATTAGGCCTCAGGAAGTAAAATATTAATTAGACGGTTAGTGTCATAAACAAATGTAAAAAAATCTTGTTGCACGAAATAAAAATCAATAAAACATGTTTGTTTATAAGTTGCTCATAGTTTTTGGCTTAAAAGCAGCTTCGATTGAAATGTTCTTAATTGTTTATTAATTCGATTTATAACTTAAAATCAATAAAAAAAAATTGATTTTAAAAAAACACTCTAGAAGTGTTGTGTAAGACCAATTTATGCTAAAATTAATTTTTAACTAAAAAATCATAATATATGTTAGGTTAAATACAAAATAATCATATAATTTTTTATTTCTTATTTATCTAATAGTTTATTTAATTTTTGTGCTTTTTTTCTAGCAAATTAGAATAATTCAATATACACGGGAATTTTTTTACATAAAAGTTTTTTTTGCAGCTTGCGGAAAAAAATCCAGCAAAAGAGAGCAAGAATGGAAATAGCACGAGTAGAAGGAATAGTCAAAGCTCACAAAGTAGATAAATTCATAATTCCTTTCATAATTTCGAGATCCAAAGTAAATATTAAAAAAAAATTATGTCTTCCGTGTATTCCATTTAAAAAACCAAGTTGCAATAGCCATATAAAAAGTGTCTTCCTAACTCGTCAATATCCGATATCATTATCTTTAGATTGAAAAAGAATAATTAAACAATTAGTTCTTGCGAGCAGTCCGTTAGATATGTGAATATGATATTTGTGATGAGTTGAGATGTAAAATAAGCGTTTAAAAAGGGGTGAACAAATATTATATTAGAGAGAGAGCTATATGGACAGTTCTATTGAGATTTCATCAATAATTTCATTGTTGAAATGAGTGAAAGAGAGAGAGAGAACAAAGACTTTAAAGAAGAAGAGGAAACGAATTTAGTAGGGGTAGTTGTTTTTCTTTTCGTTTTTTGTTTTTTTAAAAACAAAATTAATTCATTTTGTTTATTTTACCATTTGTTAAAAGCACATGAGTTGGTCCCGAGCTTGGAAAAGACGGAAAATTTGACAAATTATGACGAAAAATAATAATATTCCGAATAAAAATACACTGAGGACAAAAGAGTTAAAAACAAAATCGGGACGATGTCGTTGAGTCCACAAGTACTAGTTTACAAGTGGCAGACATATTCACGAAAGGACTAGCTTCACTAACTTTTCAAAGTCATACTGAAAGCATGGGTCTTGAAGATAGCTCATAATTGTTTTCATCTGCAATTTAATTTTGTACTTATGCATTACAATTATTGATCTCTTAATAAATTTTCGCATCTGCCATTTCTGTTTTCTAATGTGTACACATTTATATTTAGATGAATGGCAACAAAATCATTCTTTATTTAAAGACATTATGTGACCATTAAGTTAATCTCATTCACGGCCTAGTCATGAAAGTTGTTAATTTTTAGTACATGAAAGTAAGTATGTTGCAAAATAATGTGTACACGCCATGACTCCCATTGACCACTAGATTAGCCAAGTGACTTTTTGATAGCCGACTAAAGAAGTGTTTAGCATATCATGCGTGCCTTATTGATGTAAACATAAAGGCTATTCAAGATTCGGCCCAAGTACCAGTTGGACCAGCGACGAGGGCCCAAACAAAACGATTCCGAGAAGAACTTAATAGTTTTGTCCAAAGAGTCCAAGAACAAGAAAAGCACGTGTTCCTTAAAGAGAGTGAGTCGAAGCTGGTTACACTCATCAAAGTGGACACAAACATGGACCGACTTGGCGGAATGGAGAACGTGGGTTAAAACGTGGTCTAAATGTCCAACCACGATCTAGGCCATTATTTCCCGCATTATGTTTAGTTGCTTTATTTTAGGCCGTTTAATAAAGTAGTTATTTAGTAGTTTTATTATTTTGTATTTCA